>VXBL01007273.1:319322-386260 GCA_013400195.1 Aramus guarauna
TCCTCCATGGGCTGCAGGGGCACAGCCTGCTTCACCATGGTCTTCACCACGGGCTGCAGGGGGATCTCTGCTCTGGCACCTGGAGCACCTTCTCCCCCTCCTTCTGCACTGACCTGGGTGTCTGCAGAGTTTCTTACATCTCACTCCTCTCTCTGGCTGCAAAAGCTCTCTCCAACTGTTTGGTTTTTTTTCCTTCTTGAATACGTTATCACAGAAGCTCAGATTGCCTTGGCCTTGGCCAGTGGTGGGTCTGTCTTGGAGCTGGCTGGCCTTGGCTCTGTCAGACACAGGGGAAGCTTCTAGCAGCTTCTTGCAGAAGCCACCCCTGTAGCCCCCCCCCACCAAAACCTTGCCATGCAAACCCAACACATTGTTCCTATTTCCAGAGAGGAGCTGTCAAATTAGCAACACCATTAAAAGGAAAACTTCACAATATGGCTTTCTAAAAAGACGCATCCCGTACTGTATTTTCCTCTAAGAGAATAAGCTCTTGTTCACATTTTTCTGTGTATGTATTTTATGGCTCTTCACTAGAGATGCAATACTGGGTACTATCACACTAGACTAAGTAGACATGAATTAGCATTTTGGCAAGACAATAACAAATCAGTGGTCTTAGCATTTGGATTTGCTAGAAAACTCTTTTCTTAGGGGGAAAGCAATAGCTTTACTGAGTCTAATTAAGCAATAGATGTGAACTGACTGGACTTCTTTCACTTGTTTTGACAAAAAAAGTCATGAGTTTCCTTCTGCACTACTGGGAACAGTTCATGGATTGGCTACAGTCTGGCAGCACCAAGCTCCACCAGGTTCACGGTGGATTCCTGAAGTAGTTTTTTGTTATGTGTCAAAGGTTGTGTTACATACCTTATATATTCCACCTAGCCCTACTGTTCTTCTTTTAGAATATATATGTACCTTTATCCTTGGAGTCTTTATAGAGCTGAAAATTTTTTATTGTCTTTGCGTGGAGGAAAACCACTCCGAGTCGATTGCCTGATCATGGGCTGAGACGGCAAGCTGTGCTGGGTAGACATGGTGCCTTTATGCATATACATATAGGAACAAGCTCTGTGAAGCCAAGACCTAGTACATGTCCTCTTGCTGCTTCTGAAACTCAGATAATAAATGCTCAGCTATCTTTGTATATATGAGAGGTATTTTTCCCACCTAAGACATCTGCAGACCTACTCAATTGCACATTAGAATAGAATGTCACTTTGGTGATATTTCTCACTCACCTTCAACAAGAAGAATGAATGTCTGGCCTGCCTAAAAGCTAAAAAATACCACATTTCCTCTCCTGTTCTGTTCCTGGTATTAAAGTATTCAGCTTTATACAAGTTTAATATCCAGAAATCTCATTTCTTTCTTTATTGCACATTTTTTAGCTGCCCTGGAATACATCAAATGACTAGAGTTTGGTTAGAAGTAGAGAAGTTGAAAATTGTATATTTTATTTCTCTCTTTTGGCACCAAGAATGCCCCCCTAAAATTCTAACCTCATCATTACTGTCACATTCATCCATCTTAGGCTTTAAAGTGGTGCAAGGCAAAGTCCATCAGGGCTGTACTCAAAATCTTACTCTGATCCTCAGCACCATAGAGTTTCTCAGCAGAAAGGGCTGTACTGTGAGAGGACACGGGCGGGTAGTCGTGGTCCTTGTGTGTCAGGGGAAAGAGAAGCCAACAGGCAGCAATGACAGTTCAGCTTCCAGAAAACACTAATAGGAAGGTGCAGCCAGCAGCAGTGAGGGGCAGCCAGGAAGGTTGCTCAAGCACCCAAGAACTGTAAAAGTGCTTTATAGTTATAGTACAGTTATAGTATAGAACTTTTTATATAGTTCCAACTATACCTTTGAATGCATGCCATGCCTGTTTCTTCCCACTTTCCCATGCCTCATGGAAGGCCCTCAGAGTCATTCTGCATCCTCTTTGTTGCAAGGTTTGTGGCAGCAGCAGCTTCTCAAACCCCCCGAAACAAGGCAGAGAAGGGCAGAGGGGGAGCAGAGAAATAAGTGGTGTATAACGATCATGGTAAAAAATGCCTAAAAGAAAACAACAGCAAAAGTTGCTTTAAAAAAAAATATTTTCTCTGATCTGTTTTAAAAATAACGGGAATCGAGCTCCTGCTCATGTTTCTGCCCCGCTCTAATCCCTCCAAACATTACAGCAGCCTCCACGGGGTGTGTGCCCATGTCCCACGTACCTGTTTCCAGAGCAAGGCAGGACAAAGCAAGGTAACACCATGGTTCTGCCCTTCTGGCATCTTCCCATGCCCTCAGTTTATGTCAGATTGTCATACTGATTTCTTTTAATAGGGAGTTTTCTATTTAATTAGTGTAGACAAAGCTAAACTGACCTCAGTCTATTCAGTATGGCAATATAAACCAACATAATTGTCCTGTCCTGAGACAGAATGATTAAAGAAGTGCCCATAACTGTTTTTAATAAGGTTATACCTGCTGCTGCTTTACAAAATCCTTCACTGGAATTAAGTTTCTGGAGAAAAGAAACCCCTTCTCCCTGTTTCATAGCTGGGCACAACCTGCCACATTATTCCAGGAGTTTAGAAATATCTGACACCCACGCTAAATCACTTCATTGTGTGGAAAGTGTTGAAATGAAAAAGAAATACTTCATTCATCATTTTCCACTGCTCTTTTTATTGATCTGAGAAGATTAATTAAAATATAAAATTTACTTTAGATTTGTGTTGATGTAAAAAATCTTGCCAGTCTGTTAACAATGATGAGTTTGTGGTTTTCAGTCAAAATATTGTTTTAAGAAAGAAGGAAGCAGTAAGACACAGAAAGAAAACTTTCCTTCCACTTCACAAGAAACTGGTGAGTTTCAATCAGGACCGTTTTAGAGCAGAGTCACGAGAAGAAGTAGTTTACTCTTGGGCATGTTGATAAGACAAGGTTTGTAGGTAGACTTGATCTTTTTACTGAATGAAGTAGCTTAGCTGGAAAACGATGAGGGTTTGGTTACATAAACCTTCTTCCCAATCACTGAAGAATCTGGAGATTTGAGGGTTGTTTAATGTGTTGGTATCCATCATTTTAAGAGACTTTTGCTGGAGAAGCCCCCAGACTGCCTCCTGTCCTTCGGATGCCTCAGCTTTAACATTCAGAAACTCCTTTGAAAAACTGCGTTGTGGAATATATAAAATAGGCACAGTAAAAGGGATTAGCCATCTAAATAGAGTAGTTAGAAAGACAGTTAAGCTAAATTGTATCTTCTTTAATGTCACAGTCCGTATTAACTTCTGAACGAGCTTGGCAAATAGATCCAAGGGCACGGTTCTGGTTTTGAAGTGTAAATTGACCCCTCCCCATCCCAGTTGAAACCTCTGGCGTATCAATTTGCAAAACCTAAGAGTATTTTTTTCACACTACTTCGGTAATATATTCCACAAATTGCATCCGCAGTGGCGGTGTTATTACCACTCAGGAGGCAGTTACACAGGCAGCATCTCCGACACTTCTGCGCAGAACCATCCCGGCCATCGCCCCGCTGGAGATAACACTCATTCCTTTGAAGTCAGTGGAAAAACTTAAAAAATTCACCTTGAGTTTCAGTGGAATCTGTGAAAGGTGGGATGAAAAACATCTAAAAATATCCTTAGTGCCAAAGGGACTAATAAGGACTGTTGCTTTTGTAATTGCCACTTCATTAGACATGTAATGTTTTCATGCCTGGAGACTTTGAAGGAACAACGTAGCAAATACACATGCAAGCACACATTTTCTTTGCTCTCTTCTGCTAAAATTGTATGTTCTGACAGCATTTTGAACAGCTGGAGGATTAATAATCATTGCTCTAGTTTATTGAAAGAAATTTAACACCTCCACCACTGAATCTTTTCTCTGCAGCAATCTGCACTTGAAACTGTGTGGATGAACATGCTCCAGCATTATAACAACTCCATTGCAATCACTTACAAAAACCCCTTCTATATTCATCTGAAGAAAGAAGTGGGCAGGAAATGGAGACCAAAAAAGATACATATTCTACCTCGGCTTAATTCTAGCCCTATTAAAAGAAAAAGCTCTTGAAGGATCTCTTACAACTATTGGAAAATACAGAACTGACTAAGGCAGCAATTCTCTAAGCTTTTGCGACCATTGTTATTCAGTAGTTTTGCTTCTTTTACCCTTTAGCTGCTCTCAGCTCACCAAGGGCCACCAGCTGGTGACAGTCTTTGTCGCCACAAGCTCCCAGCCCGTGTTCCTCCTCCACCATCCGCAGCCAGTCGCTTCCCTGGAAGTCTGGGCTGGGCAAGCGAGAGGGAAGGGAGCTGCACCCCGCCAGCTTGAGCAGAGGAGCTCACTCCGCAAAGCCCGAAGAATATTTTTGCTGTACGAATCGGCAGCAAGGCACACATTCAGCAGCCAGCTCTGCATGGCAGCGCACATCTACGTGGAGCGGCAAGACTTGCAACGCGGGGGGACAAAGGGCATTTAAGAGATTGAAGGGAATACAGTGTACCATACAGAGCCCAGCAGCACTTTGATGTCCTTGGATAAAAGCATAAAATCCTTTCTGACACATACCGGATAGGTCAAGGTGGGGTTAGTCTTGTTTCTCAAAAAGACAACTTGTTACATTGTGATCTTGTGAAAACAACTTTTAAAGTCCACAGATTTTTCTGAATACAGACTGTCGCTGAGCTTTCCGTACTCATTAGTGTTTTTCAGACTGGAACAGTGTCTTATTTGTCTTACTTTTTCTCCCTGGCTGAAAATCAGAATAACCTACATGAATATGCCCCAAATAGCTAGAACCCCCCTCCCCCATGCTCATGACCCCCTGATTGACTTTCTGAGGAAGTTAGCAGGAAAAGGGGGGGGGATGGGGAGCAGGGATGCCTTCCCTGCTCCAGGGGTTGGGAAGCTGGGTTCGATTAGAAAATGCTGAAAGCCTCATGGGCAGCATCTCTGCTGAGGCTGGTGTCAGCACATAGTCAGTCCCTGAGGCTGGAGCAGAGTAAGCGAGAACCGAGTGGGGCTGGCTGGTTTTGTCTCCCTGCAACCTAATTGCATGGAAATGTTTTGGGAACACACAGCTGCCATTACACATGGCACTGGCCCATATTTGAAAGCAGACAGAAATGCCTGTTTAACCAGCCCCAGGATTTCTGTGTGGCTGCAGGAAGATGTGCTTTTTCTAACCCAGACACACAAGCCCTTGGCAATTTTTCCGTCCACAGCAGCCATCTGTTTCAATAAGGATCATCTGCACCCAAAGACAGGTGGGACCCTAAATCTGCATGGCAAAGCTAATGTTTCCTCTCTGTCTCTTAGATAGAGTGCTGCCAAGTGAAACCTCTGCCATCATCAGCCTTTTAACGAGGAGCAGTGATTGCTGGAGGTGCTTTGGGAGCCCAGTTAACATCTGGCCTTTTCTGCCCCCAACCCAGCACTGTTGCTCAGCAGCAAAGATCTGCTCTTTACTACTGGACCTGCTGCATCCTCCACTCGTCCATGCTGCTCCCACCCCAGAAACACTCCCCCTCTGTCAGCACCACGCTGCCCCGAAGTGCCAGGCACCTGCCAGCTCCGTGGGCACGCTGGCAGCCCACCCCCCGTGCCCTGGGCTGGGAGGGAGACCAGGGGCTCCGGGTCCCGCCTGACCCTTGGCATCTCTTGCTCAGCGGTTCGCCTCTTCAGGGACAGGACATCGCTTTTTTTGGGGGGTCTGTTTGTACTTTGCTTCCTTTGAATTTCTCCCGTCAACTTTCCACGAAAGCAGCAGTGCCCTTTTCCCACCGCCTGGCCCTGATTTTCTCCGGACTGCTAAGCCCACTGTTACTCGGGAGAGACAGAGCAGTCGCTGGCTGCATGCAAATTTAATTGTGAGGCTTTTTAATGGATTTAAATGGGTTTAGCTATTCCAAAGCAGCTTTCATATGCGTCTCTCAGCTGCAGAGTGTTTAGACCTCCATGGAGAATTTGACTTCTCACAAGCTCGCTTTGTTAGTTTGTTTATGCAAGGATCCAGGCATTTTGGGTGTTAAAGAAGCTTTAAAACTTTATTGGCTCAAAGCAAAAGGACCTGGTTGTCAGCCCAGGGCAGAGGCAATAGCTGATCTGTCTGATAAGAACAGTTTATTCAAAATTAAATCAGTCACTCTTCAGGCTTACTGCACAAAGTGCTCTCCCTGATCATCTCCTAAAGCCAAAGGAAGGCCTGTGGCCCAGGGTAACAACTCTGCACAGAAATTAAGTACCTTTTACATAGAGGCAGAGAACAATTAGATCACAACCTGCCCCAAGATCTTAAACCAGTTCAGTCCCCTAAAGTTTTCAGCAATGACAAGAGCTGCAGGGAAAATGCCCTTTTTGAATTGCAGCCTCTGCCTAAGATGTGCACATGCTGCTCGGCCCCTGTAAATTGCTGTTTCACACTGGCTGCTCCATTTTCTTCCCAGGATAGCATCGCACTGGATTTGCTCGAGAGGATCATGTTAACTGCGTATAACTCCAATAGTTTTTTCACATCGGGCTTATCGCTCACAGCCACATGGAATCTGGTGGCTGTGCCGACCTTTGATATGTTGATTACTGCTCACCACTGAGGTACCCTATAAATGTACATAATGTTTTACAAACATAAATACATTGTTCCTGTTCCAAGGAAGGACCATATCAGTTTAAAAAGTGCTGTGCCAGGAGAATAGTTGAGTCAAGGTTAATGAGCTATTCAAGTACAATCAGAGAGAAACCACATGCGTAAGGACGTAGGTATTTTCACCCTCCTGCTAAAGCCTGGCTTTGCATGAAGGAGGCTGCATGAGAAGTGAAAGCAGCGTGGACAGAAGCAGTGACGCCAAGAGAGGCACCTTCCACAGCATTTGCACCTGAGCAGACTGGTCAGAATTCTTGTGTTGCTTCAGCTCGTCGGGACACCCGAACACGCATATACCGGCGCTACCTGCTCGCCTCGCATCACACCTTTTTATGTCTGCCAGTTGTATGTGGGAGATGCTGACACCACGCGACTTAGCCTGAGACAGCCCACAAGGGTGGAAGAACTGAATCTATTTTCAACTTTTTTGTCTTTGGAATAATCTTGACATAAAAAGCTGCTGGAGCTGCTGGTGCCCATTTGTTCTACCTCTGTACTTTTTTCTGGAGCGGAACAATGAGCGTCATGGTCTGAGACCTTTTTGTCTTCTATCCGGTGTTCTAGCATTTGCAGGGTTTTACCTCAGGTTTCCGAAACATGCAGTTTTTCTGTGAATGTTGAACAAACTGTGGTGCACAATTACCTACAAATTGCCATCAGATGGATGTTGATTACAGTAAATAAGAGCTGAAGAGATTGTACAGAAGCAACTTGAAAGCAACAAAAATGAAGCTCATTTATGTTTTCTCAGCCTGCCTTCAGTAGCTTTGTTGCATGTACACTACATTTTCTACCCTGATTGAAATTCAAATTAGTTTCTATGTGGGAAGGTCTAGTAAGCATTAAGGATACCCTTCATCTGCAGATTTGGGAATCTTGTATTTAAAATGCGGTATTTAGAGAAAAGGCAGGTTGTCAAGCCAAGCAGCCTGACCTGAGCAAACGAAGGGGAAGTACTTCACCAAAGGGAAGCCTTCACAGCAAGGTTTGGGCAGAGTGAGACCCTTGCCCCCACTCTAACTGTTCCTTCACAAAAATCTCTCTCTGTCAGCGCTGCCGGGCTGGAGTAGACAGGCACTGCAGCAAGGAAGAGCGAGGGAAAGGCACAAGGCATGATCCTCATGTTCAGCATGTGTAACTCAGCAGGCCGCCTATCTGCAATTAGCTCTTTCATAGCAGTGTTCCTCCAGTGCAGCAGAGCCTGCCTACGAGCTGAGAGCCATTAATACGTTTTTTTTCTCGGTTGCTTGCTGTGAAATTGCAGTGACACGGTATGAGGGAAGGAAAGGGCTGGTGTCACCAGTGAAAGCACCAAGATGTGTCTTTGAAAGAGGATGACATTTTATGCTTCCAAAGGAGAGGAGGCAAGAGATAAAAAAGGCAATGGCTCCCACCACCTGCTCCCACTTCAGCAGTGAGGGATGTCTGGAGTAAGTGGATGCTCTTTAATATTTACAGTGCCGTACGTGAGAGAAGAGAAAGCCCACTAGCGCTTTGCTCTGAGTCACGTTCCCCGTTAGCGCCAGGGGAAACGTGAAGCTCTCGCTGCCTTCTGAAGTGCAGGGATTAGGTTTGAAAGGCCACTCGCCCCTGAAGAGTGCTCACACAACCCAAGCTGAGGTCACTCCTCCAGAAAGTACTCCCTGTCGTCTGACGTCGGGATGGTCGCTGTGTGCAGTGACCGGCTTTGGGGTTCCATCTTGAATGTTCATTTGTGAGCTGATCACTTGACTCTTGCAGTGAAGGGTTAGGACTCGCAGTCCATACTTCTGTTTTCAGAACATACTAGCTGTTTTGTCCTTCCAATACAGCACAAATAAAAGCCGTAACATGTGGTACTCTAGGCAAGGACCAAAAAAAAATATAAAAATTTCACAGGTAGTTGTCCTACTGTCTTCTAGAAAACGCTTCCAGCTGAACCTAAACAGTGGATGCAGGAAAAGCAGCACAATTAGACAGTAACGGTGAGAGACTGGGTCTGTTTAATTCAATACTTTCCCACTTGCAGAAAAAAAAGTTTTATTTTTTTTCCCCTTTCGCCCTTTGATTTTAAATGATTGATGCAATAAATTAGCGGTAATTAGACTCTGTAGGTTTGCATTCCTCAACAGCCTCTAATTAGCGATGCAGCACACTGCACAACCAGCCTGGTCCCCGAGCGCGGTGTGAGATCGCTCTTCTGGGGCGCGCCGCATCCTCACCACGCGGGTTGTGGCAGCCGTGCCTTGCCCTCCGGGAAGAGGGCACACCGCGGGGGCTGCTCCTCCAGCGCCTGAACCAGGCTTTTTTTCGTCAGAGTTGAGAGTCGTGTCTTGTCCCTCGCCAAGGGATGGAGCTTTCCAGCTACGGTGTCTCCCTCCGGAGCTGCTCTCTCCCTCCCTCCTCCTCCTCCTTGTTCACAGATGTCTGCAGCCACCTTGGTCGTGAGGGGAAATGCTGAAAATGTGAGGAAATGTAAGACTGTAGCAGATATTTTTGAGCAAAAAGGCTTCTGAAAGCTGTAGATGTGTCTTGACAAATGTTAATTCTCTTTACTGATAACTCCAATTTAAAGTGACAGGTTGTAAAACGACTCTTGGATCTGGTTTTCAGGGTGGCCTGAACCATATTTTTTTCCCTTTGGTCCATGATGAGGACAGGAACAATCTGGTGAACATGAACTTCAGAAACTCAGAAATGAACCTATTAAAGCTGGAGATGTGTGAGGTGCCTGCCTATAGATGTTCCTGACCCTCTTCTGAAGATGAGTAGAAGATCTTCATGTACATGAATTAGGCATTTCTTTTTTTTTATGATCATTTTCCTAGACCATAAGTGCCGTGGGAACCTGCAGCTTGTGAAGAAAAGACTTCTGTGAACTCTCTTTCAGTAATATCGCTCGCTCTCTTAGATTTAGGGGAGAGGAGAGTGGAAGTCAAACCACCCCACAGGGAGTGCTCTACACAATATCCTTTTGGATTTTGTATTTACTAGTTTGGTATTTATTATTTTCCTATTTTCACACCTAGATTTTATCCTGTGATTATGAACTTTGTCCCATAGGTAAGAAGATACTTTTCTCTATCTCGGTTGCATTTGTGATTTCTTCCTTGCTACTCCTGCTGTCAGTGTCCTCCTCCTACACACCTTGATGTTCCCAACATTTGTTCCCAACTCATGCTCAGTACGTGCCCTTCTTCCCTGGGTGCTTCTGCTGTTAATGAGCAGCAAAGGTTATACTACCCAGCGTTAATAGCACTGCAAGTGCTAGGCAGCCGCTGGCGGTGCCTCACACCTAATGGTAGCAAAAAAAGCAAGTACTGTAGCAAGGAAGGGCTTCCCTCGTGCCGATATATGCCGTGCAGGAGGAAGAAGTGATGCAGTGGTATGAGGTGCTTGCGCAGCCGGGCGGAAAGCCCCAGGCCAGCGATGTGCAGAGGAACAGGGATAACACAACCAGACAGGTCTGTTCAGGGAAATGTAACCTCGAGTTCATGCTCCGGCATTGCGCTGGCATAGTGCACTGAAAAAAAAGGTAGCAGAAATATCTAATATAAAAGCAAGCTGATTCTGAGCACAAAGAGAATGAACAGAGAGAGAGGAAGCTTTGCGAGGAGGGGCAATGTGATAGGCAGTAGTCGTCTTTAAGTCACAGACGTGACCCATGTAGGCAAGATGTGTGAGCAGGGATGATTTCAAGCCAGACGACAGAGCTGTGCAGCAGTGCTTTCTTGTGCTGCATCAATGAACTGGCAGGGCATCAGCTGGACTCAGCCAGGGATAGCAGCCCAGACCTCCCCTGGCTACAGCAGCCACCCTTTTATAAGAGGTCTCTTTCCACAATTTTTGTTTAGGAGGTCAGCCATGTAATGCTGATAATGACTTAATCTGAGTGTTGCTTTGTGAATTTCGCAGTTTTTAGGCATTAGGAAAAAATATCCACCCACTCTGCAGGCTTCACGTGAAACTCCTAGCATGCTTTAAGAGAGGCAATGTATTTCATGCAAATAAAATGTACTTTGTGCAAATAAAATGTATTTTGTTCAAATAAATGGTATATTCAGAACTTGAGAGTTCCACCTAGCATTTGGTTTTGCAAATTATCATAACCATAGCTAACCCCCACAAAGTATTCCTGAGGTGTTGTGACTGATGGGAAAGCTTTAGTATCTCATAATCCCAAGGTCAGAGCACAGATGTGCAGCTTAACTACAAGTCTTTGGAAAGTAGTATTTGGAAATGCTCTCCAGTTCTTTAAAATCTTAATAGGTGATCAGCAAGCTGATTACTCATCCACAATTATTTAGATAAGGATTTCAGAGCACATAAAGCCTTTATGCTAGCATTGCTGTCCCACAGCATTGATCTGGTTGTTGCTTTCAGGAAATACATGTGAGACTTTTTCAGTCTAAAGGCATCCAATTTTTTCCTGCAGAACATAAGGTCTGAAGACCCTGCCATGGCAGCAGCCTTCAGTATGGTCAAAGGGATCAGCGTAACTGGGGTGGGGGGAGACAAGCCCAGGGTGCTGGGCAATGTCCCCAAACTCCTCAGGAGTCTGCAGGGTCCCAAGAGCAAGCTCAGCTGAATTTTTTTATTTGGGTAAACAAATGCTTTGCCACCCAAACATGGGGCCTTGGCTCCATAGCACCCCTTCTCCTACATCACACCCAGCCACGTGTGCTCTGCCCAGGACGTGGAGAGATATTCCTTGGCTCCCAAGCCAGGGCATCCCACCACACTCAACTGCCACAGTCTCCTCAGGGATACCACCAAAGTGGTTTTCTTTGCAATATGAGCCATTGAATTAGTAACAGCAGGAATCCTGTCAGAGCAAACTCTTTAATTTATATGTTTATGGCACTGTAATGATGGCAGTAAGGCAGAAATAATCGGACTGATGCTTGGCTAATTCATTCATCTGGATTGCTTTAGAAAGCTGGCCCAACGGATCTAATCATGCTGTGGCAGTAGGCTAATGAACCATCAGAGGTCAACTGGAAAAACAGCAACTGCATCTCTTTTTCCCACACTCCCACTGTCTAACAGCGACGCGGGATGTGGCTCTTTGCTCCTGTGGCTCTTTGCTCCTGTTCCTGGCATCCCCGCTCCACTTGCCAAGAGAGCGGGCATCTCTGCTCTGCCTGGTGGGTATACGGGAGTCTGGTGCGTCTCTTCTCTTGGACCTTACACAACTTTCAGAGGCACAGAAACTAGGTATCTGGGAGAATGGACAGCATGGGAAGGGGTTTCTAAAAATAGGAAGTTTTCTGAGCATTTTCAGTGGGTGTGGCGTCACCTGCTCACAGAAAGAGCTGGGAGCACTCCGGGCAAAATGTGTTTTCTTTCCACATTCAGGATAGAAGCCATGTCGGTGAAAGACTACAGAAATCTGACTGCTGTATATTTAGGTTACGTGATACCCATAACAACTGAAAAAAGCCTTCTCTTCCTGAATATACACTCTTTATATTACTTGCATGGGCTATTCAACTATACAATTGTGTAAACACTGGGCAAACCTTGCATAGATTTTCTAATGTGTAAAACAGACCGGGGGGGGNTTGGCACAGTGCTCCTGTAGCTTAATTGTGCTTGCAATATTTTCCTTCTGATGCCTGAAGCAATGGTTTGGTCTAACAGAGATATGCGTGTTCAAAGATCTGTCTCTCCTTTGATGTTGTTAAATGTGACCTTAAAATATATCAATGAAATTGTTAAAAGCCGGATCAACTTTTACTGCCAATAGAATCTCTTCATTTTATCAGTCTTTACATTGGGTCCAGATTCCTATTATTATCAAAGAAATAGCCTGAATTAATGAATGATGCAATAACACATTCTGGTTTAGATTTTTACCATCAAAGCCAAAAAACCCAACCTCAGTCCAGATGAAAGCGACTGAAGTAAAACTGAGACAGCATACTGAGGCTTTGTGTTAATGGACAGATCTGTATGCTTATTTTATGTTCATGTTCTAGACTGGTCGGACATGAGCCACCTCCAGGCTAGAAGCTGCAGAGCTGTGACTTGAACAAATGAGCCACAAAACCAAATTTGTTTACATGGCATCCAGGGTGGACCTGCCTCACAGTCGCCAAGCTGGAGTGCTCAGAGTGGGCTGTGTCTGTAAGACACACTTCTCTGCGTGCTCTTGTGGATGGGATCCATCAGTTATAAAATAATCTTACTATTTTTAAAGTACTGTTGGTTTGAAAGAAAATTGATTCTGAATAGATTCATTTACTAAATAAAAAATGTCTTACAAACACTATACAGTTATTTAGTAAAGTCATGGTTTTAGAAACTAGCTCTGCTTGTTATTTTTTTAATTTTTTTCTTTCTTAATTTCTTCCATCCTTTCTTCCTCTTCCTTCCTTTCTCTCAACATTTCTTCCTTCCCTCTTTCCTGCCTATTTTCTTTCCTTCTTTTCTCTCTTTGTTTTTTCACTCTTTTTTTTTTTCCTCAAACAGATTTTATTCATACAAGATGGCTCATTTTTTATCCATTCTCCTGCCATGCTCTGTAATCGGCTGATGGGGCCGTCCAGGGAGGCTGTCTCAGGGCGGGGTGGGGGGCAGCTCCATTGCCAAGCCAGAGAAGCCGTAGGTGCCTCCTACAGCGCAGCACCCTCAGCTTTGCTGTTGACATACCTGGTAGGGCCAGTGATACACCCTGAAGTGCGTCCCTCAGGGGAGGGTAACACACATTCAGCTTTGGTTTCATAAGGCCCCAATTTTTTCCTCATGGCATTTTCCATGTCTTTTTCTTGAGCTACCTGAATGCCACTGACCGCAGCCAGGCTGCACTGCACCCTCTGGTTGGGTGACCTTACCTTCTTCTGCATGGAACCAACTCACACTTTCTTCTAATGAGAGTTCCTCCCCCCCCCCTTTTATGCTGTTCTCAAAACATACTTCCCATAGCAACCACCACATCAATAGCCACGGATATCATCTCACGCAGTGCTGCTGGCTATGAGATCTCCCAGAGTATTTTTCCTGCAGCTAAAACCAGCAGATAGTTCTCACTAACAAATGTTTCTCATGCCATTCATAGCTGGCCTCTCCCCATGGATCATCCCTCTGACATTTGATGCATTCGACGCTGCTATGCCATACCTAATTGTTGCAAACCAGCCGTACGACTGAGACCCACGAGTGCTGGTATTTGGCTCAGCAGTTGCAGCAGCACTACTTGGCTGGCAAGGGATGCTGCCCGCAGGTCAGCAACGTAAGCCTCATCTCCCAGAGGAACGTGGCTGTAAATGAGTTTTTACTCTCTTCAGAGCACATTGTGCTGATGGCCCTTAGGGTCTCTCAGCTGCGGTAGCATGACTTCTGCTTGGTTTCTCATGCGCTGGCTCTGTTGCTCAAAGTGACACAAATTGCATCGATGGTGTTCAATAAAATTAGTGATGTAAAACTTTCTAGCTGCTGTTGAAATTTCTACATAATACCAAAACCTGAGTGATTTATTGACAAAAGTGGTTGCATATACCTGTGAATCCCATTGACAATTAATCAACCATTTCATTTCTATGAATAATTAAAAAATCCTGCATGTTCAATACAGCTTTTGTTCTGTATTTGGAAATAGGTTAAGCCACCTATAGCCTATTAGGATGCCACTAGTAACTCCTAGGGAGGTTAAGCAAATTCAGGGAATAAATTCAATTCAGTAGATGTAACCAATTTATTCCCAACTCCTAAAAGAATTTGCTGAGGCTTTTGCCCATTAATAGCACTGAAGTTCCAGATGATATGGAAGAGTGATAATCTAGTGCCAATAGTTTTTAAAATGCTATCAGTATGAACAATGCAATATATGTATATAGCAGCCTGCCACAAATCCTAGGGAAAATAATGATGGAAAACAAAAATGGAGAATCAGTGCTGATGATAGAGTTTGTTTAGTCCAAGTCAGTTATCACATGATTAACAGTGGCCTGACCGCAGAATGTATGTGTCTTTCTAGGTGGAAAACAAAAGCTGCAAAGAGCTGCTTTAGTCTATCAGAAAAAATAACTAAAAAATCTTCCTGGAAGGTAAATCCAGAAGAATTCAATTAGCAGTTAGTTCTTACCAGTATGAGCACATTGTGGGTGAAGTTGCTTACAGAAATGAAAGATTTGCCATCTCTTGATGTTTTCCAAAGAAAGCCGGATGCATTTGCAGGGAACAGGGCTGGGACCCCCGACTGCGTGAAATGAGCGGGGCTGCATGGGGCACGGAGGCAGAACCGGTGCCGGCAGCCGTGTCGCACCACACCACCGGGCATGGGCAAGTCACCCCTCTGCTCTTCAGAGAGCATCCTAAAATCCGATCTGCTGCCTTTCAGCTCAGTCAAGGCGGTGGCTGAAATGTAAATGCTTTGAGACATCTGCAGGTGGGTACTTTGGTGAGCTGCAGCTTACTTCAGATGAAGAATTTCCCCTTTCCCAGGGGCCACGCACCCACAGGCAGGACACGGACATCCTGGTACCCCCAGCAGTAACAAACGCCCGTGCAGAATTGCACTGGTTTTGTCTGGGGATCCTTCCTACGTGTCAGCCTGCCAGGACTCAACACACTGACTGTTCTGGGCTGGCTTCTCACCTTTCCCTGGGGCATGGTCCATTTTCTGTGATTGCCCAGGAGTTTCATTTAATGTATTCCCTGTGGCAGTGAACCTAGAACATGAGCAACGCCTATGATCCCCTGCTCTCCAGCATGTTACACTTGCTGGTTTTGACCTTTTGCAGCAGGTTTAAAATTTGCTACAAGGCATTGGGAATGGCTTCAGTAAATGCCCTTTCTAGCCACTCATTACCTGTGCAGAAGCTGGTCCCTCTCAGTTCAGCACTCCTACAAAACCCCTGCTTGTGTGCAGTGACTGCAGCATTGTATTTTCATTGTTGCTTCAGCCTGTTAGAAAACAGTTTCCAAGCTGCCTTTCAGCGCTGCCTCCCAAAAAGGTGATGATTTGGGTCCTTTGTTTGGTTTAGTTCTGGTTTTGCCGTCCCACTTCCAACAGAGGTTCATGCGGGCTGGTCAGAAGTGGGAAAACAGAACCCACACCGTATGTGGCCCCTGAGGGTCTAAGACACCTCACCTCCGAGCCAAGGTGCTCATCCGGAGCCAAATGAGCCCTGGTGATTCCTTCTGCTCAGTTAGCTGCTTCCCAAACCAACTGTGCGACAGCAAATACTCGCCATGCTCAGCGCCAGGTATCTGGCAAGCCAGGAGCCATGCTGCCTCAGCTAGCTTTTGTCCGCAGGGGCTTTCAGCCCTTGTTTTGTGGAGTGAAGTGAGGATGACAGAAACTAGAGGAGCCCCGAGCAGCCCTGTGACATGGTGCATGCAGCCTGGCTCGGGGTTGGGGGAGCTGAAGGAAAACCTGAGGCTCAAAAACTTGAGTGCTCACAGAGGTATAGAGCATGTCATTTTTCCCTGAATGCCATTGAAACTTCCTCATTCGTGCAAGCTGCAGTCAAGAGAATTGTAGTTGTTTTAAGGATTGGAAATGCTGAGGACTGTGTGGCTGTAACCCACCCTGCTTGCAGCCATCACCGGGAAGCATGCATGTAAGTATGCCCGGGCGTATCCCACTGGGGCTGCAGAGACCACCAAGCACTTGGTTTCTTGGGGACTCCTGCCATGTAATTTTGAATGCAAGGGATGGCACTAAGGGGCTCTGCAGGGAGCTTCAGGGATGGAGGTGGTGGGTCTGCAACACGGGGCAGGGCTGGAAGGTGCTTGACCAGCCTGGGAATGGCTGTGGCTCACACAGGACACCTGACTTCCCTGAAGGAAGATGAAGAACTTGTCCCAAGACAAGCTCAGTGACTTTGTTTCCATGGGAAAGAGCTTTGCACCAAATGAAGCCATTTCTGGCCAAGTCCGGAGCTGAAATGTGGTATTCCAGCCAGGCAGGAGGTCTTCTGCCTCCAGGTGACCTGCTGTCCCCCCCAGCCCTGCAGCCACTGCGGTGGTGACCAAGAGGGACTGTGTGCCAGGTCTAGGGCAAGGAGATGCCCCAAGCACTCCCTTGTGTCACTGGGGCAAAGCCAAACCAAAAGGACCATGATCTGGGGGCCTTCCCTGGGCCTCCTGCTCTTTCTAACCTTCCTCTTTTCCCACTAAGTGCTCAGGTCTCATTACTGTCAGCAATGACTGCTACCAAAACCAAGATGGAGTAGGACCCTCTCTCCAGATGTCTGCCACCAAAGCTATTGTAGCACAACATGGACCTTGGTTGCCAAAGTGTTTTGCATGATGACGGACACCAAGCAATGGTTTTGTTGATAACAGCAATGGGAAGAGTTGTTTCTGTCATGACAGACACTGGCAGGAGGATACTCGGTGCCCAGCATGTGCTCATGGGTTGGCAAAGCCCAGCTCTGCATGTCTGTCTCACCCTGAACGACGACAGGTAGGAGGGGACAGAGGAAGGAGAAGACATCCATTGGAACAAACCTCATGGACAAGCACTAAGTGCTGGGAAGTGTGGGAAGAGCCAGAAACAAAAACCAGATCAACAGTTTCCATGCTGATGCTAAGCTCTCAGTGATATACTCGCTTGATACTCAGGATTTCCATGCTGGAATCTGGGACTTTGGCAGAAGGTTTTCACTGCTGGACCAGGGCAGAAATTCGGCTGAAATTTTCCACTGGCATCAGGAAAGGCCTTTGCAATGGAGAACTTCACCACCAGAGCTTTTTCATGTCTGCCTGATTACTTTTCTGATAAAAAATTTGTAATAACAATTTAAATTTCAGGATCTGATCCTTCATACCATAAATCAATGTCAATGCTTATTCATATTTTTTCTTAAATAACATCTGGCTGAAGTTGAGTCATTCTGGCAGAAGGATTCAGAGCTGATGAAGTGCATGTTGCCACTTCCAGTGACTTTTAGTCCTGTTCTATGCAGGCTGGGAGACATGAGAAAACACAGATGTGGAAGTTTAGCACAGTTTTTCCTTACTAACAAGCTCAACCGTCTTCTGTCCCTAAATTTTCCTACACCTTCCAAAGTATATGTTGTAAGTCCCAGTACTGCTTCTTGCCTGAGAGACACTTAAGGTCACTATGAGAATTATAGGTCTCAGTAACTCATTAAAACCAGTAAATTAATAAATCTGTAAAACAGCCTGAAGACCATGACACTGTCAAACAACTACAGCCCTTTTATTTGCTGGCAGTTACCATCCAGTGACATACTACAGCTGCCCGCTGTCTTGTGATGCATCTGTTGTGTCAGACTGGGGCAACCCCCAGTAACCGCTGTCCCCACAATGGGGTCCCTGTAACCGTGTGCCCGTCTGGCAGCGGAGACTGGCTGTGTCTGGCAGCAGCAGCAGCTGCAGGACACGTTGGCAATGTCCCATAGGTACCAGCTCATCCCCGTCTGCAGTACTTGGTGGTGAGCTACCAAACGGGGCATACTGTGCGTACCAAAACAGATGTATGTATCTTTCCCACTTTTAAGGTGGTTTGGTAGAATAAACTGCTCTCTTTCCCCACTGTTCTCATTCTTTAAACACCCGGTCCAGCCTGTCTGGTCCTGGTGGGGCCCTTCCTGGGTCCCTCAGCCAGAAGCGGGGTGGCCGCAGGTACTGCCTCCTCCCTGGGGGGGAAAGCAGCTCCCCGGGGACACCTGAGAGACGCCTCTGAGGCCACACCACCCCCAAAGACCTCTGGCCCTCGCCACTAACCAGAGAGCGTGGGGAGGAAAGGGGATATGTGTCTGAAATGTCCAAACTTTGGGGAATCAGCTGCTCTAAGGGGGCAAGTTGGTTCCTCAGGAGCTGCATGGACTTTGGGACCATCTGCCTCCTGCCTTACAGCTTGTCACTGCTCTAGTAACTCACCTAAGGACTCTTAAATCCGAGTACGAACATTCTAAAAATAACATGTTTAAAAGGCATAGTATGAATTTGTTGTGTTTTACCCTAAAAAAAAGGTGAAAGAGGTTTGTAATTTCCTGCCTGTGCTAGTGAGCACCTAAACAACTTGTTCTCCTAGACCTTTACCTGCTTCAAAAGCTCAAAACCCAACTAAAACAAAACAAAACAAAACAAAGCAAAACAAAACAAAACAAAACAAAACAAAACAAAACATAACCAATCTCAGAAAAACTATTGCAGTGAATGAGATTTTAATTCGAAAACTGAAAACAGAAAGTCTGGCACTCGGAAGACCACAGAATTGGAGTGAAACACAAAACCAAGGCAGAGGCATCCCACTGTGGGCAGCTGGTGACCCTGGTGCAGCCCCAGCTGCCGTGAGCACGTGGTCTCCAAAGACGTGGGCTTTCTTCACCGACCCGGAGGACCCCTTCTCCCAGGGGTCGGCAAAGAGGATTGATGTACCTGGACAGGAGTGCTGTGGCTTTTCACCATGAAAGAAAGCTTAGGTCTGTATAAAAGACTGAGTTTTGAATTAATGTATCGTAGCGATCTCACCTCACACCCCCTGGCTGGAACAAGGCAGGACGGGGTTTTCCCATGGCTGCTGTCTCACCTGGCTCCGAGGCGGTTGCAGGGTGATCACAGAGGTTTTCTGAGAGCTCAGAGGCCCCAATGTCCCAGCTAATGACACCCGCAGTGTGTTAGGCTGACGTAACTTCCCAGCATACACTACGGAGCATCCTTAGAGGCCACGCCACAATATTAGTGCATGAATGCCTTCAGCCAGGTGAGGAAAGCCTCCCACTTCCTGGCCCAGTATTTGGTTTAACAGATGCTTGGAGGGAGGCAGGGAGGAGAAGTGGTTTACTAAGGGTTCAGAGTAAAAGAACTTGCAGCACCAGGTAAAATTGCTTAAAGGTTTGCTTTAAATAAAATGTTAAATTAAAATGTTGCTTTAAGTACTGCTAGGTAAGATTAACATCAAATATTGTCAAAATGCCAAAGAAACAGTAAGAAGGTTTTATTAAATAGCAAATAGCAAAAGGAAATATACTTCTCTCTGCATAGCAGGGAGGAAAAGGAACCGATCGATAGGGGACTAATGAAAGTATTGAACAATTAAATTGCCTCTGGCATTGCAAACGAGAGCTGTAGAGAAGTGTACATATAAAACTTGATTTACAAGGTCAGAAGAGGACTCATGCGGCATGCAAAGGAGTGGCATCAGATGAAGCTTAAGAGATTAAGAATATTTTAACTGAACAAAGACCCCCCAGCTGAGAAAACCTATGGAGAACCTATGTTTGTTTCTTGCTGTTTTCAGCATTTCTCCAAGGAAAGAGAGATCGTTCCAAGAAAAGAAAGGTGTGAGCAGGTTTTCCTCAAACAAATGTTTCGGCTTCAAATTTTCATTTCAAAATAATAACCAATGTCAAACAAACTTTATGGGATTTTTAAGACTTTTGCTGATTTTGCAGTTTTTAATGTTTTGTTCTCTGCTTTACAGCTGCTGCTGGGACTGGAACTGCTGCATAGTTGTGTCAAACTGTTCCCAAAGTATTTCCAGCCCAAACAGAAACAGGAAACCCCAGTAATCATAACGAAAATTTGTTCTAACCCAGACACAAGGTTTAGATGCTTTTTTAGTTGCTTATCTAATCACTTGTTGTTAACTCTAAGTGGATTTTCCAGGGTTACTTATCAATGGCAGTTGTGATATCTGGACACATAGGACTGTTGGATTTGTTTAAAATTTACTTTAAATATTAAGATGACATGACCTGTGAACCAAAGTTGAAACATTTTCACTCTTGCAAATGAGGAGAGCTATGCTATGGACAATGTCTGAATAAACAATAAAATTTTTTTCTGGATAGATCTGTTACTCTGTGAGTGTGGAAAATGTAATCCTAAAGGTACATTTTCAGGTAGGTTTGTCCTGATGTAGAATAAACTCAAGTCAATAAAACTACGTTGACATATGCCAAAGATCTTCTCCAGTGCTGGGTTTTCCATTTGAAAATTAAAACTTAAATTGGATTCTTGCATCTGTTACTCTTGCCACATCCCTCGGAATGCTGATGGGACCTTGGGTCTTTCAAGTTTGCATTCCAGAGTGCTAAAATAGCAGGCAGCATTGCCACTATACTTAGCAGGTTCAGGATCAAGCCATGGGGTGAACTCTGTTCCTAGCACTAGCAGAAGGGAAAGCACTATAACAGGCTCCTTGTGAGGACGTAACAACTTGCACGTTAAAGAAATGGACTCTCTGAAGAGAAAAATCAATCTAGTATTTGATGCTCAATATTTATTCTAACTTATGCAATATCATTATTATAACTGAGGTTTAGAGATCACCACAACTAAGATATGAAGCTTACACAGGAATGAAAATATTTCCTGCCTGAAAACTGGAACAGAAGTCCAGATGGTGCAAAATGGCTTTAGCATGACAGAAAATTAAAAGCTATTTTCTTTCTGAAGGCCAAAAATAATTTTTCTTGTATGAAACACTATTAACTTCAGCATGTGGGTTTTTTCTTTTTGTTAAATTCTCTCTCTCAAATTCTTATTTCCTACTCCTCAAACTAAGTCTAAACACAGTCACGAAGAAACAAGTCTAGACCAAAGCTACTGTAAATGTTAGGAAGATCTCCCACCTTCTCCTTCCTACAATGAACTGCTGTCCAAGACTGTGCCCTAATTTCATTTGCATGAGTCTTGGCAAAAGGATGAAAGGGGAGGCCCATCCAGTTTGACCTCCACTGGTATCTTCATTTTCTCCCCTGAGCTGAGCATGGGCTCACCTCGCTTGGGTGCTTTCATTAGCAAAATTATTCATCTGTTTGTGAGGCTGTGTATAGCCTGAGGTTCTCCTGGTTACTGTTGAGTTGAGAAGTAGGTAGCTGCACATGAGCTCAGCTATTTGAACTTCTCAAACAGTAAAATCCATGCCAAACTAATCCACAGGAATTTTGTAAGTATAAAGGATATAACCCAGTTTTCCCAGTATATTTTGACACAAGGACCAGTAAAACCTTTCCCATGGAAGTGTGCTGTACACTCAATTAAGGCCACTGGCAACAGGTGCCCGTTCTTACTACTTTCTGTTGAGCCTTCACCAGTTGTCTAACAACCCCAAAAAGTCCTGGAGTTGAAAACAACTGATATAATAATATATGAGAGGTGAGCTCATCTGCAGGTGGATGAGGTGCTAAGCCTGCAGCGCGGCACTGCTTTTCCTCTGAAATTGCCCACAGCAATGCAGCAAAACAGACGCAGTGAAGTCCAGCTCCCCGACCATGAGTAATTTCTGCTTGACTCAGTCCTAGAATGGTTTGAAATGACCAAATTGTCAAATGACATCTGTATTCCATTGCTTAAAATTACCTCAGATCCCAAGGGTTGGAAAATGGTAAATGTGGCATCAATATTTAATAAGACCCCTGGGGAAATTTGGAGAATTACAGGGAGATAAATCTGCCTTATATACTGAGCAGATTAACATAAACAATATTAAAAAAAAGGTAAATCTGATATACAGGGAATGAATCAACATGACTTTTAGAGTAAAATCTATTGGAGTTATTTGAAGATATCAGCAAACATACAATTAAGCATGAGCTAATCACCGAATCATTTTAACAATGTCTCTCCTCAAAGCGCATTAAAGAAACTAAGCAATTATGAGTATAAAATTAGTAGAGGAATAGGAAATGGAATAGCTGTAGAACTCCATAAAGGCTTGTAAGTGACTGTGAAATGAGTGTGAGGAATTAGGAGACACCTTTTGCTGGTGATACTGAATTATTCACAGTAGACAAAGTCCATCAAGAGCTGTAAAAAGATTTTGTGAGAATATCCATAAATCATACAATGGTTGAAGAAATTCAATACTGATAAATACAAATTAACGCATGAAGGAAGCCTGCCCTCATTACGCATTCATAATAATGGTCTCTACAATAGCTATTTCTACCCAGGAAATAGATCTTGCAATCGCTGTGACTATTTCTCTGAAAATTTCAGTTCAGTTCAGGGCAGTGATCAAAAAGCTAAACTGAATGTTAGGAAGTATTAGGAATGAAATAGGGAATATAAAAGAAAAGATCATCATAGCAGCCTGTATATGCCGCTGGAATATCAATGGTGTGTTCAGTTCTAGTCACACCTGCCCAGAAAGCCTGTGCTAGAGCTACACAGGTACAGCGATGGCCAACAAGGACAAAATACAAATACACAAAATACAGAAATAGAGAATGGCTCCCGTATAAGAACACACACTCCCAAATAAAAGAGAAATAGCGAGTAGGCTACTGGCGTTAGTAAGGAGCTCTAAATGGAACTGAGGGGTGAGGGATGAAGGAGGATAATTCTCTGTGCCAGTGGTGGGAAAGATACTGCTGAAGTGTGAAAATCCCCTTGGGCTACAAAGGAGCGATCTGCACATCTTATCACCTCCAGTAGGCTGTCCTGAATTTACTGAGTCTGTGGTCATACTTTTACTGGTTATCTGATTGCAGCTTGGAGACAATGTTTTTTCTGTATATGATCAAATCTATAGCACAGCACCTTTCCAAAGCCCAAGGAGTAAGGGTAACAAAGCTCACAGCTTTTATTGAGTACCTGAATTAAAAGCTAAATAATTTATTATTTTAAAGGACAGAAATATTTTCACAGTTGAGGCTTTCCTGAAGTGGGTATGGTTTCCATATCAATCCACAGTCGATTTCCCTTCCAAACACTCATCCATTTGTCCCCCTGAGCCATGTAAAGATTTTCCATCAGCAAGATCCTTCTGCAATAGGTTCCACAGGCCAATTATCAGCTGCAGGACAAATCCATCCTTCTGTTTGTTTTCTGTACTGCCAGCTTCCTCTGATGCCCCTTACTGCAGCACAGTACATCGAGAGGATCCAGGCTGTCAAAAAACCAAACAATAATATGCACCCAGCTTGTTGCCCTGTATTTAGGAAGGACCATAATTTAAAAGAACATAAATAGGAAAGGAGCATAATAGAAAATGAATATGATAAATGCCTTCTCCCCAGTTAGCAGGTTTGGTACATTAAGAAGAATCAAACTCTTCTGTTAGCTGTAGCAATGCTATTTCACCCCTCAAACCAAGTGGAAAAACAAAAGTGTAATTTCAATTGTAATTATTATTCAGGCAACATTTGTCCTTTCCTAATAACATAGTAACATTTTCTTTTAAAAGACATCTTTATTTTCCGCAGCCACAAATCTGTCATACATTAGCTATTTTGCCTAATGTATTGCATTTAACCCTCTGGTCTGGTTGAAATACCTTTTCCCTGGGAGGGTGTAAATGACCCCAATTGCTTACTTGTGAGGAGGAGATCTTGCTAATGGCACCACGTCTATACCAGTCAGAACCGCATGACTGCTCCTTGGCTAGTGGCCGTGGCCCCGGGGCCTCCCAGGTGGTGAGGTTTTCCAGTGTCCTGTTTGAAAAACAGAGCTGCCCACCAACTACTGCTGGGCACTTCCTTCTTACCACAACAGCCAAACGTTTCTGATTCAGCATGGCAATAGAAAGGAGTCAATCTCAGTGTTTAAGTGCTTTGCGCAAGGCTTGCTACAGGACGCTAAGAACCGTAGCACGTGCTTTGCCATGCCTTGTGCACGCAATGGGTACAGATTCAGAGCCGATAGTAGCAGGGTACATGAGCGACCCAAGCCACTCAGCATTTTGCAGCCCACCTCTCCTTCTGTGAGAGCTGGGACTATACCAAATAATACTCTATTCATTATGTTTAAATAGAACTGAGTTTCTCTCTAGCTCATTAATTAACTTACAACTTCAACCGTCTTTTATTATCGTCATCTTATGTCTCTTCTCTGCTCTTTGGAAATCATTTTCATTTTTGGTAATCAGGCTGGTAATCAAAGTCTCCAGTTCCAGACGCAAGCTCCCACTCACAAAATCCCCAAAGCGTTGATTGCTGGAAACTGGGAGGATCTGCCAGGGAGAGAAACACTCAGCTGCCCCGGTTTGAGCAGCCACCGCTGGCTGCTCTGACAAGCCAGCTACACGGGGCTTTGCTCTAACTCAGTTCTTACGTTCACATGAGTAAAGTAGATGGGGAAAATTTCTGGTTTGAAATAGTATGTTTGTTCGTGTAAGCTACAGTTTGATATGTGTAATGCCTGTTAACACAGGGGATAGATTTCCTGTTCTCATTTGGCTCTGAAATGCTACAGGAAGGGAAACAGTCAAAAATAGACAAAAAATGTTGACTCTAATGTTTTGTTTGCCATAAAAACTGGGCTGATTATTCCTGCATAATTTTATACGTAATGATTTTTGAGCTCATAAAAACCAACAATGTGACTTGTGGAATGATTTGTAAATATGTTCACAGGTTTGCTTTGCCATTATTTAACTGTGTTTATCCTAGAGGCTCAGACTGAGTTTTAAAAGTATTCACTGTGGGCCTAAGTCTACTTTCATTTCTGTTAAATATCCCATCCTGGATATGTTTTTCCTGTAGACTGTTAGATGAACTGACCTCAGTTGGGTAGCAATGGTATTTTCAGCTTTTAAACACACTCTAAAGTAGTCTGATTAGAAGTAAGGCTACTCTACACACCAGACCAGCAGCCCAGTCTATAAACAACAGCCTAATAAATATTTACTGGTTCAGGTTTGGGATTCTACTTCTACATCTGTCCTCTCAATACAGAAATCTGAGTGATGAAAGACCCTCCTGAAGGTTGCTTTGATTCGAAATCAGTTTCTCTAACTTCGGTGTCTCCTAGCCCAGGTTTGCTTAGCTTCTGGGTGTGCTACCACTCTGAGCTGCTTTTTCTCTCCAGTAAAGCACCTCATGGTGCTCACGTGTACGGACAAACCCCTTCTTGTGGTACAGGCACCTTACGTGACGTGCTGCAGTTGCAGCAGAGCGCGGAGGGAATACAAGTGAGTACGTGAGCCCAGGTCCATGCGTGACCACGCAGGAGTCTCCACCGTAGCCACCAGGTGAGAGACTCTTTGGCCTGTGCTTTGTGCATAACCTAACGAGCCTGCTTGTACAATTAATAAAATATCTGGGTAGCAGCTAACCCATTGGTAAGCTTTTTCTCTCTCTGTTTTAAGAAATGGTTTCTTTTGAAAGCTTCTTAATTTATTTGTATGATTTCCAGGGGAAGTGTTGGTTGGGTATGAAGTTTTTTTAACATTGGGGGGAGTGTAACTCAGCTGCTACAACATGTTCACACCAGACTGTGCTAGGTCTCTGTTGGGCTCCTGTTTATTTTTAACTGGTCTTATACAAACCTACAAATCCAAATAACACAGATAGTGAAGGATGAATTACACAAAAAAGCCAAATGTGAGCATTTCCACGTGGCATAGCCCTCACCAGAGGAGCACTGCGAGATGACGCCCAGGCAAACCAGAGAAAGGAAAAGACTACATGCAATATGGAGATTTTATCTGTGTGTTCAGTGTCCATCTCCCTGGGTTTCCATTAGAATTTTGGCCATATGCCTCCTGTGCCTCTGTGACTAACCCTCTGGGGCCAGCCATGGCTAAAGCAATCTTCTCTTTGATTTCTCTAGAATGAGAAAAGGAGATGGGGTAAGAAAATGCCAAACGTTTTGGCAGAGCCAAGTGCTATGGGATTTCTTTCAAGAATAATGATTAACAAATGTTAACTAACACTTTCCTGAACTTTCCTTTTTCTAATTCTTGCAAGGACCAGTTTGAGTTTGGAATATTAATAGTAGCATTAATCCACTCATGAATAAGCTAATGAGGCTCTCCTGCCTGGCACAGGCCACCTACAGCCATGCCTTACCTCCTCTTCCCTTTCCGTGGCTTTGCCTTTGTCACCCCGGGCAGGGAGCCTCCTCCAGCCGGGGTTAGCTGCTCACCCACCCTGCAGGTCCTGCTCTGGCACGGCCCCCTGCGCGACTCTCACTCAGGCTGCTGAGAAAGATGTCAGACACTGTGACAGGGGGTCGGCAATGTGAAGTTACTGTGCCGGGAATCACTGAGTCGCACGGTGGCTGGACCAGTGTTGGTGGCAGCTCAGCACTGGGGAGGCTTTGGTCCAGGAGAAGCCACAGATGTCCCCTGCAGCTCAGAAAGCCAAATGTATTCTAGGCTGCATCAAAAGAGGCATGACCAGCAGGTCAAGGGAGGTGATTCTGCCCCTCTACTCCGCTCTGGCGAGACCCCACCTGGAGTACTGCATCCAGCTCTGTGGACCCTAGTACAAGGGAGACATGGAGCTGTTGGAGAGAGTCCAGAGGAGGGCCATGAAGATGATCAGAGGGCTNGACCTTGAGATGGGGAGCATGCTAATGCTTAGCTTAGTAGTTTGACAAATCCCAGTTCTTAATGTGTTTTATGTAATTGTCCTGGCTCTGGCTAGGATAGAGTTAATGTCACCAGGAGCCAGGCCAGGTGAGCCAGGCTGGCCGGGGGCTATTCCATACCCTGTGACGCCATGCTCACTATAAACAGGGGCTTGTCGGGGAGGGGCAGGTTTGGCAGGTTCGGCGCGGCTCCGGGACGGGCCGAGGGTCCGGTCGGCCGTGGGATTGGTAAATTGTTTTCTGTTGTCATTCATTGTGTACATCTGTTATCAGCACTGTTGTTGATTGTTTCCCTCTCCCTTGCTGTCCCAGTAAACTGTCCTTACCGCAACCCACGAGGCTTTTGCCTTTGTTTGTCCGTTCTCCTCCCCACCCTGCTGGGGGAGGGGTAAGCGAGCGGCACATGGTGCTCGGCTGGGCCTAAACCACGTCAGTAATAAACGGTCACTTTATGCTTTTGAGTTGTGCACATCCTGTTTGAAGTGTCTCTTTGTGGCTGGTTAAAGATGGCCAAACTGACCCAAAAGAGAGGCCGTAACACATTTGAGCTAGGACCTACCTGTGTTCACTTTGTGTGCACAGATTATCCTGTGCTGGGGGTAGGTGGTTCACCCAGCTTGGTAGTTAGAGCACATTGCTCTTCTCCACAAAGACAGGAGACTCACATACATAGTCTCTTAGTTTCTCTTCATGACCCTGGTGACTTCACTGACTACAGAGAAGATCCTTCTTCCCTCTGATCCCACGGCCTCCAGCCTCTGTTACTCCATCAGACTCCCTCGCGTAAATTATTAATGTCTATAAATTATTAATTCGCACTGATGGTCCAGAAATGCTACACTAGTAAAAACCCCAGAAGCTTAATAAGTAATTATGAAGGAGCATCTCTGCAGTTACCACAGATGAAAGTAGTCTTCCAATAGTCTGAAGTTACAGGACAGAAACAAGACAAAATGACGCAAATTGATCTGTGGCTTCTCTGTGCATATCTTTTGTGTGACTCACTAAATCCAGTGATGTCCAGTAACATGTGCTTAGTTTGTGTTACTTCGAAAGTAACAAACCCTCATATACTGAAAATGCAAAAAGTATCTAGCAAATAACTAAGTTAATTTCCAGTCTCTCTAAAAAGTACATAACTTCATTTTCTTTTTAAATAATCCTCTTCTAAAGTATAAATTAAGTGGGTGTCCTCTGTATTTCAGTGCCTTTCCTGTATTTCTAGAAAAATTATTACTACGTGTACATGGAAAATTATAGAATACACATGTAACAGAAGTGCCAGGTAATTTACAATAAATGTTAGCTTGATGAGCAATTAATCTATTTGTCTGCTACATCTACTACTAAAAGCAGTTTCAGTTATGTGTTTGCATGATTGATGTATTTTTTGTGCTTTAAGTGTAATGGAGCTCTACATGCTAGAGACCTGTCCTGCACTTGAAGTTTTGCCAGGAAGGGTGAAATTAAGAATATCTGGATTTACTAAAAAAATTAATCTTCTTTTTCCTTTTCACACCTTCACTTTTGAAACATCTTCCTTTGCAGTATTATTCATTTAGGATGTTGGTTTAGCCATTCTCCACAGATTCCTTTGTTAGCAATCATTCTATAAACAAGAGTATCCACTCCAGAGCAGTGCTACATCTCATTTTAGAGCCTAATGGCAAAGCGGCTTTTAATTTATCTACTTACCATATTTGCTTGATGATTCTGCCTGGTTTTGCAGTGGATCTTTTTTTGTAATTAACATAAATAAGTTTGCTGATGTGACCTATACAAAGAAATAGACATTTCATTTCCTCTTACCCATGATTGGTTTTCCCATTTCCTGCACTTCACAAGCATAAAGTCACGCAGCCAGCAGTTGGTGCTGCAGCCAACACGGTCCGTCAGCCATTTGCTTCTGGAGGAGGGAGGTATCCTGCACACCCCAGGATTTAAGAGTATTTGTGGTTAGTTTCTGTAGCTCTCTGTGCACATTTAAGGATTTGACTGCTTAGTCCACTTTGATTTCTAGGCACAGAAGTTTGGGGGATCTATGCAATGATAAAACGTATTAGTAAAAGCAGCTTTGGATGCACACGTTGTTTCTTCGCCTCTTCCTGCTCCTCTAGAGATCACCTCCCTGCGCTTTGCCTTGACTTTGCCCTGACTCAGCCTCTGCCCTGCACTACTTCTCGTAGCCCTTCGCCCCAGTGCTCTGCCAGAGCGGTACTGCAGGGCCACGTGCCGGCTCAGCCTTCCCTCTCAGATGTATTTGATCAGAAAATGTGACTGGGAAATGGGACATTTGCCTGTACAGTACAGCTGAGTGACAAACACTGGTGTGCACAATTTCATTGACCAGAGGTCAAGAACTCTTTTTTTGCTTCATTTCATCCTTTATTCTTCTAAACATCTTTTTTTACACTGGCAGCTACGTTGAAATTTTATCAGTAGCTGCTGGTGTTTCTTCTTGGCTTTGTTTTTCCGTTACATTTTGGTTGAGTTATGACTGAAGTTAAATCATATCAGCATGCTTCCTTCTTCTCTTCTGACTGTTTCAGTGCCTGAAGCTCTCTGTATAGCTGGGGAAAAAAATAAAAAGGATTCTGAAAGTGCAATGCTTTCCCTGACTTTTAATTCAAACTGTAATTTTGCTAAAAAAAACCCCACCAAAATCTCTAGAGTCAATCCTGACCCCAAAACACCTCTGCCTTTCTTATCTGAAAGAAAAACTCCTTTTATTTCAAACAAGCTTTTGCTGAAATCCTCATGGGTTGTTTCTTAATCAACTCCTTTTAACTACCCTAATTCTGCATTTTTGATTGGTTTAATCCTTAATCACCAGGAGCAAAAGGAGGCTTTCTTTCCCAGCAACGAGGAGGGTCCCTTGCAAGAAACAGTTCCAGGGCCCGGTCCCTGCTAATGCATGTTGCGTCCAAGAGTCGCTATAGAAAGCACATAAACACCGGTGGGAGCAGAGACCAGAATGCAGCACTCAAACTGCAGCCTCTTGCTGCAGAAATATTTGCTTATCAATGCTAGAGTGCCCTTTTTGCTATGCCAGGAATGGCAGACGTATTGCTTTTTGTTTTCCTATGTACCGTTCTAATTATTGCTCCACTATGAGTGCGTTTGATTTCTCAGCCCAGCCGTCTCTCAGGACTGATTTTCATTCAGTACAAATGTTCTCATTATAAAGACTTAACATGAGGAGAATATAAATGAGAAGATGAGTGCACGCTAAGAACTTGCTTATAGAGAAACTGTATGGATCAAAGGAACAGCGGAGTAAAACACGTCAGCATTAACATGCTCCTATTTCCAGGGTTCAAACAGTTTCCTTTGCCATAAGAATGGTGTGACTCCTTGCCTCTGAAACCAGGCCAACATAATGATTTTGTTTAAGCATTTCTATAGAACATTATGGTACGACACTAATGCACCTTCATTGATTTCAGAGATTATACCTTACCACTATGAGAAACCTTATGGAAGAATCAAAATAAAAAGCTTTTCACAAAGTAAATTACTACAGGACCGTGACTTAGAGCAATTTTCATCAAGCTAAAACAACACTTACTTTACCTGACTGCCCATTAATCATGCAGCGGAACCACTCCCCTCTTGGTTCTGGGAGGATGCATCCCTCAGGAACAGCTTTTGTCCGATGGTTTTGGGCCGTCTCCGCTGCCTGAGGCTCAGGCAGCAGTCATCTCTAGATGAAGACTTCAGTGAACAGCCACCCAGGTCCTCCTCCAACCTCTGACAGCGAGACCAGGGGTGTCTCTGCAAAGACACCAACCGCTTCGGGATTTCAGTGACAACTTCCCCCCTCCTCCAAAGGGACAGAAACAGCTGAAAGCTACGGTACCGATTCAGTCCCTCGTTTTCTCAGGCCAAGACAATATGCCATTAACAGCTGAACAGGGGCAGAGGGCATTCACAGATAAAAGACTGCTTTGAAAAAGATCGTGCAAAACAAAGTCCCAGGCTAGAAGCAGAGTGAAGCAAGCCTCAGGCATCCTCCAGCTACCAGGCTCCACCAGATTCCCTCCTGGCTTCCAGGGGCTGGAGCTGGGTCTGCAGGTAGTATTTCATCTGCAGTGAGGTAGTATTTCATCTGCAGTGAGAAAGTTTCAATTTACACTTAATTTCACGAGTGTATTTGTGGTCATAACTGAATTTTAAAAGTGAATGCGTGTTTTTACTAAACTTCAACTTACAAGCTCTGCTGAGCACGGTGGCTTTGCTCTTCTATTTTTCCTGCTTGCTGACTACAAAAATGTGTAGGGTATCTCCCAAGACCTTTATAAAAACAGTATTCTAACAAGACTATATGAGTCATGTCTAGACTGACATAAAAATGAAATGGTATCATTCTTGTCACCAGAATGAAGCATGGCTGACACACTTTGATCCATGACACACTCACATGGCCTTTAGGCTAAAATAGCACACATAAGTGTGCACAGCTATAATCAGAAACTTCTATAAATACAAAACATGAAGCCTCTTGAATCCTAACTTCCAGATTGTATAACCTTGCCATGAAGTACTATTTTACCACTCAAAGCATCGTACTTACTTCAGTAGGACCCTTCGTAGATGCAGGGCATTATCCAGTGCATATCCCAGTATCTGTATACCTGGATACACAGCGTCTGAATCTGACCTTAAGCTCCAAGCTTTTTTAGATTTATATCACCTTCAGTCAACACCGAAACACTATTTAGTTTCCTTTTCACAAAGATCTGGATGCACATTCATCTGCTGCATTACTATCCAGCTACCAGCCTGAGCATCCCTGTGCCATGTTCACCCATGCTTAGAGACATGGGTTTCTGTAACAGTTTCTCTTCCCACATCACAGAATTAGTGTCTGTTGGTCAGGACTTACACGGATTCACTGATCTCTCTGGTTTCTCTGTCATCTCTTAAACACCTCTGGTGCACAGCTCAGCAGTGCAGACAACTTATGGCAAGGGGTGCTCAGGTATCAAATGCTTCTGCAACTTTTGTCTATGCCTAGACGAAACATAAATGTCAGAAACGGTTTCTCAGTGGATCATGGCAGTCCTAAGAGTTCCAGCTAGACTAGTTCTGGAAGCTGAGCTACAGCTTTTGGAGCTCTCACAGTCATCTCTACAATCAGCAGTGTAGAAATACTCTTGAGTACGAGCAAGCTAGGAGGTAGAACTGAAAACAAAACATAGACAAACTTGCACCACCTGTTTTGAAATGCCAATGCATTTCCCGGAATACCCTGTGCATCACTACCTCAAGACATTCCCCGAAAGAAGTGCTTAATTAAAGTCCAGAATTGTCTGAAAATGATTTATGAGTGTGAGGAAGGCAACATATTTGTTCTGGTGTGTGCAGCTCAGAGCTTCACACCTGCCTATATTATTTTCAGTCTCTGTGTCTCTGCATTCTTCAGTGCTCATCTCACAGTTCCACACAAGAGATTTATGCTTTAATTTGGCAGCCAGGCTTCACTATGAGCGGAAAAAAAAAATAAAAATAGAGAAAGCAAGAAGAAGGGTTGTCATAAGAGAATGAATCCAGATGCAGGAAATTTTTTTACCCTATTTTGTTTTCAATTTTGAGTAAATTAGCAGTGGTGTCTTGTCAAAACCAGGAACAAAGACTATAGTTGGCATTTTAAAAGAATGTGAATGGTTTAAGAAACAAAAGCCCTGTTGACTTTCATGGGTCAAACCATATGAAAAATCAAAGATGGGGTTTAGTTGCCTAAACATAGGTACGTAGTATCTTTCCAGATGCTCTGGGGTATCCTCTAGCCCACAGTTCCTGATCTAGAAGAACAAGTGTCTCCTGTAGGGTTTGGGCCATATTTGCCAGACCCACACCAGGCCCACTCTAGGGCATCTCCAATGACACCAGCTGCCTGTGTTCAGGCTGGTAAGTCCCCTATACTATGTTTTTTTCAGAGCTGCTATTCTTGGTGCTATCCATAAGAACGGTGAATGAGCAGAGTCTCTAATAACCAGGTCAAAGGGTCTGGACATCGATTCGGTAATGAATTTCTACAGTTTTACTTGAAACTTGTGAACAATGACTGTTACAAGCTGATTGATATAAAAGGGCACTTACCCACAGCAATGACTTGTGCAGAAGAAAGGGAGATGACAACCTGAGATTCAGATATAATACAATAATTTGTTTTCCTGTTTTCATAGCTGATTGTCTGGTTTTGTGCTGTCATCTGCAAGTTGGATTTAAATTTGAATAGCCTTCTCTGAACAAACTAGTACTTACTAATGATTGATATGACAAAGAAACTTTTTTTATACAAGGATACAATAATTCCAGCATCTTTCCTCAGCCTATGGAATAAGGGAACACACTGCACTGTGCAGGGATTTATAGATCTAATTATGAAAGTTTGGGTTTTTTTATCTCCAGTGATGATGGCAAATTCAGATTTATTTCTTTTTCTAGAGAAAATTTGAGTAATTTGTTAAACTCAAAATCAATTTTTGAGGTTGAAAAGCAGATGTGGACCTCTAGGAAGTTGTACAGTACTTCCCTCTAATCCCACGCTGCCCAGAGTAGAAATTAATCTCTAGAGTTTCAAAGGTTTTCCATTTAAAACAATAACATCCTGGGACTAGCTTATCTGCGTGAATTTCCTCATATGATTTCAGCACCCAAGCTCTAGATCAGTATCTTGGCACAATACCCATAGTCAAGCTAATGGCATGATTCACACAAGCACTGTTTCTGTCAGGTTTGTTACTTGCAAAGTACTTCATTTTATTAGAGTCCATTTGGAGATGGGTGAAAATGTACGTAGAGTGCAAAGGAAAGAATTCTTTATTGTGAACGTGGCTTCAGAGATGTATGAGACATATTTCGGAAATACTGTTATATATCAAATGAGAAAAAAAAATATGCTATGATGCATGAGATAAATGACCAGTGCTTGAGACCAATGAAGAATACACACACAGCTGTTCTAACAGCACGGTTCTGATACCAATCACAACATGTATCATTTATGATCAGAAGCAATTTTAAACAATGTTCATACAAAATGCAAATATTGGACTACTCCTGCATTGTTATACATCCAAAGCTTCAGTGAATCTTGCAGGCATGTGGAGGGAACAATGAGAGCAAACTGACACCCCACCTCAGGCAGCAGAAGGTAGAGATGGAGGAAACACCAAAAACAAAAGACAAAACCACTGTTCGACAAAAGTAAAAAGGCAAATATTATCTCATGGAATATTATTATTTTCAGGAGAAATCTTAATTGCAGCATCCTAACTCCATGAAAGCCAATGAGAGTCTCCCATTGAGATCAGTGGAGCCTGAATTTCATTCTGAAATTTAAAACATTCTTGCATTAGTGTAAACATCAGCAGAAACAACGTCAGCATTTATACAAGTATTCAAGTGCTGTTTTAAAAAAAAAATAAAAACCAGACAGTGCTAATCCAAAATGCCAGTACATATCCAAAAGGCAGATAATTAAAAGAGGTTTTTACAAATATACACTTTAAAGTATTTAAAAGCATTCATTTTTTAATAGTTGTATATCACCACAAGGGAAAGGATCAATGAGGAAAATTTGAATTATTTGCAATGATAAAGGAAGGGCACAGTGTTTGCTCAGATTTATTTGAAATCAGTATTTTTCCACTTAGGAGCCATGACATATACCCGCACATGCAAGCGCGTTTCACAGCCGTGCTGAAGACTGGCTATACTTCATCATTATGAAATATACTCCTTCTGTGCAAGTATTTCAGCATTATTCCTCATGATCCATTTACACCCATTCATATTTTCAGTAAAAAAAGAAACAAAAATTTCTTGAAGAATATTTTCTGTCTTTAAACAACCCGATGAGATTTTACATCATGGTAATTTACAATTATGCACTTGGAGATCCAGAGTCAGTACAACTTTTTCATTTACTGTTAGAGTTGTGCCTGTCGTCAAACAGTTCTTTGCTAATTTTTGTGCGGATATCAGGACTGGATAACAGCTCCTTTATCTGATTCAGTCTGGATAACAGGGCCTGTGTTTCTCTGTGCAAAGCTTCCTTTACTAAGTCTGCTTCATGGCTCTTTCCTAGAGGAAAAGAACAATATAATACATTTTATAACAACTAATGTCATTTAGAGTCATTACTGTACAGAGATAAAGAGATCATAACTGGTTGGGACAGTATTAATTGCTCAGCCTTTTGCCCATATTGATTTTTTATAAAAGGGTACTTTGTCAAAAAAAATATAATTTACATCAAGAAATGCTACCAAAAAGTAAAGAAGAGTACAGCGTCACATTTAAGAGAAACTCCTGCCGTATTACATACTGTGTAATAGTATCTGCGACGAATATCTGTAGTGGTAATTTTTAGCTTGGGGTTGGCTGCTGTTGACTAGGAAACAGCACGTGCTCTCACACAGGAGTACGCAGCCCTGCGGCAGTGCCAAAGCCTCGGGCAGAGGGCATCGCTTCCACTTATGGCAAGGCCTCTTCCACGGCCATTCGTGACGATCCAAAAGGCAAACGCAAAGGATTTAGTTTCTCTTCAAAAGCAAGGAAGGGACTCTTGGTATCAAGAGCCAGTGAAGACTGGAGCCACCTGATTCCCCATTCTCGTCTTTTTTCCACCGTCCATCCCTCCCAGCGTTCAACAGATTTTCAGCAGTGCAAGCACTTATTAAACTGGTAGACAGTGTCCTTCGATTCAGAACAAACTTTTGATAAGAGACTCACAAAGCAGAGTGCCTGTCACCCAGCACCACTTAGCAAATTTCAGCGGGGAGCTGGGACATGTTTTTGTGGTTATTCTTGGTGGGATATTTGCTCCCGGGCTCTTTGCATAGTGCTCATTTGCTGTTATCATTGTCGCTCTCATTCTTACTGCCGCTTGCTGCTTCTTCAGTTTTCACAGGGCTTCCATCAGTCTGTCTGGTTTTGTTTTGCGTTTCTTCTAAATATTGCTGTACAGCCTTCAGCACCGCGTTCTCCACCAGCCGTTTGCTGAGGCTCACCAGCTCTGCGTCGTCCGGCTCTGCTACGTGTTTTTCACCTATGCGTCACAACAGACAAGAGAAGGAATTCATTGCCACTGGAAGATAGCAGCCGTAATTGTATCAGGAGCCTCTGGCTGAGCTGGATTTTAAGTTATTAGCTGCCTCTTCCTGATTGTAAAAAGCAATTTCCCCCTCCTCATGCTCTGAATCAAAAGTGTTTCATGAAGATGCATGTAGTATATATATCAGATCAAAAATATTTCACTGCTCATCTTTATTGTAACACTCCAGTTAAAGTCATTGGCTAACACTACGAGTGCCCATTCAGCTTAGAAGAGTAAGACTGCAAATTTTATTTCTTCTGGCCAGCAATCACCTGTGCCATCTGGGCAAAGATGAAGAACATGGTGCATGATGAATTTATGTTTTAGCAGCATTCTTAAATTTAGCTGCCCCTCTTTTGTGATTTTGCTTAACAAATTTAAAATCTTCTACCTATTTATTCAGTGCTTGTAATTCGTTTCTCACGTGAAAAAATGACTAAAATACTCTAAGTGTGGGTTAGAAGTGTAAAACTTGAAAAAAACACATACTCCCTCCCTGTCTTTCTTCTGTCTTCTAATTTAAAGCTCTGACATTGAAGGAATGCAAGTTCCAGCAGTCTATTCTGAGATATCTGCTGATAAAGGCGAGAAGCTGGCATTTCCCTGTTTCGTTATGAGTTCACATGAATAAACATATACAACAAAATAACTGGATACATAGTGAGGATTCTCATACATCATTACATGTGTTTTGAAATTGTACTTCTCCATTAATCATTTCCCTAGTAAACTATATAGCCTACTACAGCATCTTTCTTTTATGAGGAATGCAATCCAGGAAAAGCAGATTTTATTGTCTGATTTCCACTGGTCATGTAATTTGTCACTTTGCAGTTTCTTGCACTAGGTAAATAATTGTTTCCCTCCATCTGTATTTAAAGGCCATACTTTTAATGTCCTTTTCTGGAGTTAGCATTCTGCAACCAGTAATAAGAGACTGCTTAGTCACACACATCTGGTGAAAGAGATACTATTGTATGCTCTCAGCACAAAGCTTTGTACTGTTCAATTATCTAAATTTGCTCTTTTTCATATATGTAAATTTATTCAAGTTTGCCAGCACATCTAGATTATAGTTATAAAAGACTTTTATTAGTCTTCTTAGTGGATTGCACAACCCAGGAGTGATTTCACTGATAAAACATAATTCATATGGGGATTCGAGGGGGAGAGGTAAACAAAACCCTTCATTTTGAGCAGCAGCGCCTTTATTAGCTGTTAGCAAGAGCATCCCACCCTGGAACAGCAAGACAGACCAAACTCTTCGAGTTCTGGGCCTCCACAGCACTGTTACTGTGGGAAGGAGGAACTACAGTCTCCAGCAGAAGAGTCATCAGACTAGACCTGAGTAAAGCATTTCATTACATTTTGCAAAAAGTTTGGAAAAATACGCTGAAAAAATATTTTAAAAGGCAGCTATGGGAATAGTTTTGGTTAAAACAGAATTAAAAAAATAAGAGAAAACATTAAAAATGGTTTTAGCAGTTCCAAGAAGAAACATTTTATGTTAATATGTGAGTCTGAGGGAGGCATAGGCTCTATTCCCAAAACCACCCAAACAGCTACATACTTTACACTCTCCAGCCCATTGCTTACCATGTTCCTTTTCTATTTGTAAATCCTGGGCTTAAGCCTATCCTTTAACTTACTTAAAGGAGGGACTTAATTCTTATCTCGCAGGAGACCTAAGATATATATGAGCAGCATCTCTTCCCAGCTTTTATCAATCAATCTCACATGCTCCTTTGAATGCAGCCTTTTGATTCCAAATTTCCTTTGCTTTTATTAAAGATGCTTGACAAAATGTTTTGGTTGCCCTAGTCTATTTATTCACTAGACAAAAAAAAACATAACACCGTGGTTTCCAGTTGGAGAGTTTCTTATTTTTCAGAATTGCTAGTGAATCATAGAAATTGTTACTCATGCAGCTCTAATGATCCGTCCACACAACTCTGGACAAAACTGATGGGAAATATGGTGCTCAGCCACTCTGACACTTGACTCTATAGCACTTAATATGCAGAATATGACTAATCAATCACAGAGGCCTCCAGATACCACAAAACACTAGTGATTATTCCTAATGTAATTTTACTTGTAGTATATTATGTATTATTCTTAGAGTCTAAAAAAGGACAGAGCTCTTCTCTCATGAATATTTTCTGCAAAACAGTTCTCATTTACATATACATGTAGAAAATCCATATACCTACTATTGCATTTAAAACTTCAAAGTAAGTAGATAGCTCACTGTGTCAGCAATTTCTCAAGCATGAAAAAAGTCAGACTACTTAAAATGAGTCTTTTGAAAGTACAGTTTATACAGCTACAGAAGAATGTTTTGGGGTTCTTTTGTTGTTTGGTTGGTTTTAATATTTTTGATACATTCATGGCTCATCAACAGCCTGGAGTTGAGTCTATGGCACCTCCTAAGTGAGCTCTGCAGTCCCACTGGGAACACAGACATGGGATGTGACTGATGTGTGAATGCCAATGTGTGCACATCCCTGCATGAAGAGCACCCTTGGATTTATCCATCCGGCCACCTTGGTGGAGTGGCACGTGTGGCTATATACATATATATATATATATATGCTCTGTTTAGGTTCTCAGACTCCCTAAATAGCAGTTGTGTGAGTATCTGTGCAATGCTGAGGTTCATTGGCAGGGCAGTTGTATGCTATTGCATCATTCCTATTCACGACTGTTGACAAAAAGAAAGAGGTCATATAATAATAACAACAGGTATTGATCATCTATATTTACTTGAATATTTAACACACACGCACGCACACACGTGCACGGGCCCTCTTTATATCTCTCTCTCCATGCTGCATCTGCTGCTTGCCTGCTTCTTAGATGTATTCAATTCCTTTGCAGCAGGCAAATGCTGCTTTGTGTAGACTGTCTTACATTACAGGAATTATCAGAATATCAGTAAAAAGCCATTGTAGATATGAATGGTTTAGATTTAAAAGGGAGGTTTAAAAACTCAGAATTGCTTTGTTAGTAGACTCTGTTCTGACAAGGGAACAGATATACCACGTGCACTGGATTTGCATCTATGCTGTGCCTCTGAGTATGGACTGTGTCACTACTTTATTTCTGTGCCTGTAAATAAAAAACTTCCACTGCCTTTTCCTGCATGTGGCTCAGAATAAAAATGAAAAAAAAACCCCAAAACAAAAAACAAAACAAAAAAACCCAAACCAACCAAACAAACAAAAACCAAACCAAAAACCCTTTCATTTTGTTTATCCCAGAATTCTTTTCTAAAAAAATCTAAAGATGAAAACAAATTCATACTCTGTATCTCAGTGCATCCATGCTAAGGAGTGCTTTATATTACTTAAGCTGAAGCATACCTATTGTCCTGAAATGACCACCTTTTTTTACAAAAGGGAACTATCAACTGCACAGAACTATTCAAAAGGGGCTTTGTGATCCTACAGTGTGCTGCTAGCAGGTATGGACATGAACCAGATCCCTGCAACCAAATCCAAGTTCGGATTCAAATTTCCTGCTGTATCGCTCTACTGGACTAGGTATACTCTCCAAGTCTACACTCCCTTACTCTTTACAAGACTGTGATCTGGATTTTGAAATACTGCATTGGAACAAATCAGATTGAGTGGTCCTGGTACAGCATTTTCATGGTCCTGACACAGTCTGGTTTAGACTCCACGTGGATATCTCAGATTTGGAAAGAGGCAGGACAGTTATTTGGATCCCTCTCCTGTTTATACTACTAGTCCTTTTTTTTTGTAAGAGGTTTAATTGAAGGAACCAACAGTGGATCCCTTTTACAGGAAAAGCCAGTCTTACAACCTTTTACCACCTACACCTCAAGACAATGTTCTGCAATTGTTGCCTCATGGCCTCAACACACTGGGTTTTCTTTTTTAGTCCAAGAACCTTTCATCACAACAAAATGATGTCAACATGGGGCAAATTATAAAGGAGACCTTTGGTATTTTGAATAGGTGACTGAGACCAGCTGGGAAGTCCATACTCTGGCAGCAGAGGTTACAGTCTGCACTCAGGTGAGGGCTGTGGTAACAGACAAGCCTCCATCTACCCTTTGGTTCATCAGTTTTCTAATACTGATTTTACAAAATATAGAAACAAAAAAACCTGCGAGGGACTCAGGCAATCTTTCAAAAACTAATTGTTAAGAAGTTCCTTCTGAATGCTGAAAAGCTTCATTTTTCTACTTACGCTGTGCCTCTCACCAACACCAAGAGGGTAAGCCAAGTCACTGTTACAAACACTCAAAGCTTTCACCACAAGGTTCCCTTTTTATTGTGACTCCTCAGTAATTCCAACTCATAATAATCCTTCAATATAAGATAATTGATTATTACCCTCTCCACAGAGGGGAAAAAGCTTTGCAGGTGTGCAGTATAGCAGGACTGGAAGAAAGGAGACAACTATCCCAGCTATTGACAGACTAAGAAACCTTCAGCAGATGACTGTCAATTATTTCTGCATCTGGTGGGGTCAGAGAAAACAAAGGCAGGCAAATAAAACAAATGCCTGATAGATTTCAGTGTGTGATTTCATACAGGTTGTGACATTGGTGGTTGTGCCCTTATCATGGTTCACCATGTTATCAGGAAAAAACCTAAGAGTGAAGACATCATTTACACAAACAAAACCCAGGCAGCAGTAGACTATCACAAGGCTGCCACGCCTGGCTGCAGCCTGTGGAAACACCTAGTTTTTGCTACACTAGGCCTTTGTGTCTGCAGAATCTAATTCAAAATTAAATTAAATCTCATTGACTTTGATGGGAATTGGAGGAGGTTCCTGCACCTACATACTGAACTGCAATGTCCTATGCATCATACCAATGTGAACATTTTCTTTACTGAGGACTTTCAGATAAATATGGTAGGCCATATATAAACGGAACTATAGCCTAAGAGAAATACCATCCCCCCTCGCCCTACAAAGACAGTGAGTCCACAGTCCGTAATAAACTGAATAGTAAGCTATAACCAGACACCCGACAATATGCTTCCCACCCTTGCAACAGACTGTGAATGAGCCAGCACACTCAAGACCACGGTTTTGAGGTAATGAACACAAACATGAGCATGTGCCCATATCTAATCAACACAATAAGCATAGACAGGAAAGTCACAAGTCTGAACATTTCCTTGTTAATTAGGGAGGACTTCCATGAAATGTCTCAAGTGGTCACTTAAGGAACTGGCACAAATAAGGTACTGAGAGGAAGGGTGAAATTACATCTTATTATGACATGATGGTGATGACATTTGTGCTGCTGGACATTCTCACTTGATGTTAAGTAGCATGTTTAGTTTAGCTTTCCTCTTGGAAATCTAAAACTTCTTTGGTTTTTCATATGTTGTTCTGTAAATACAGGACTGTCTAACAAGGCAACAGAGACAATATCAATCTGTCCTTCATGCTGAATACATGGGTTTCTAGTTTGCTGGAAAGATTTTTTTAATTTGATTGGAATAAACCCAACAAAAATAGGAATTTCTAGTGAAGAGGAAATTAAGGGTGTTGCAGCTATTCAGGGAAAATGGTGCTCTTGCCAGTTTCAGTGATGACAGTGGGAAAACTTGCAGTTCCCTTCAAGCTGGAGGCTTGGTGAACATGGCAAAAGTTTGTTTTGTTTCAGACAAAACACTTTGAAGCCCAGTGATCTAAAATTTCTGACCACCTCTAAGTGGAGAAACAGGATGTACTCTGCTTAACCTCTCTTCCTTCTGCCAGCACCGAAGGATGCAATGCCAGAGGCACAAGCCTTCAAAAAAAAAAAAAAGGTAACTAACACTCAAATCATGGCATACTAGGAGTTCTGTTAAGTATCTTGGTTTTATTTTCCTATTAAAAGAAACCTGCTGACAGAGAAACTTCCTGACTCCCTTTATGTACTTTAATACTTAATGAATTTATAAGAAGTCTAGTGTAACAGGAAACAAAGATAATGTAATTGCTGAAGGAAAGAAGATGGCTTAAAAAGCTGTGTGTTTTACTCGATTTTCTCACCGATACTCAGGTAGAGAAAACAGCTCAAGTCACAAAGGTGGTTTTACATAACCACTGGAACATCCATGGTGCACAGTGACAACGGGAGAACCAAAAGACCCAGGCAGATTGCAATAGCAAACATCCAGGCAGAACGATTCGCCCCCCTTCACCATCCACAGCGCTGAGGAGGAGCAGCCTGGGCTAGCGGGGAGAGCCGGGGAGCTCCTTCTCCCTCCAGGACGCAGACAAGGGGGAGCCTCCTGCTCCTTTCAGAGCCTGAGGGAGAAACCAGGCTTCCTCACTTCCCAGGGAAAAGCTGCATTCTGGAACAAGTCTGACCCAGCAATCCCTCATCTTCAATAGCCCTCCAGAAATAATACTAAGAATGTAAGGCGCTATGGGAGAACAGTGTAGGTTGCTCCCCCATCAGCCTTGGCACCAGTGACCACAGACAGAGCTGGATGGTCTTAAAGGCAGAAAATCACCCTGCTGTGTCACTAAGCTCAGGGGGGTGTAGGCCCAAGAAATGCAGCAGCTAACTAAAATAGGATATACACAGACTTTAATCGCCAAAGTCCAAATGTGTTGCCAAATCCTAAACGTCCCTGCTTATGGACCAGTGAACCACCAAAATCGAACGTTTACTCACAAGTGTGATGAGGGAAGTCATTCAATGTACATTCACCTCTCATTACTGTTTCCAGTCCTTCCTATATTCTCTCTAAACTTCAATTCCATTTCTTTAGGATTCATCTGCTACTACACAGCTTCCAATAGGACACTATTTTGGCTGAGACTTCTTCATGCTACTGTCAAGTAAACTAAAAAAAGCAATCTTTTTTTGGATTAAGACAGATGTTAAGCAAGTGTTAATATGTGAATCTTAACAAGCTGATCCTGTGTTGTTGCTCCTGAGCTCAGAAGACTCCATACAAAGACATGCTATCAAATAGTCTCTCACATAGCATGTGTCTTTCCTCAGGCAAAGCAATTTTGAATGTATTTGCAAATTATGGAGACAAAAGTCAAATTTTAATCAACATACATTTTCATTTAATTATTTCAATTGCAGTAACATAAGTTGTGAAACACAGCTGTGTACTGCTTGAACTGCAAAAGGAAGATGAAATCGTGTCCAAAAAATATTAAAATGTAAGTATAATTGCAATTCAAGAGGATGGCCAACAGTGCCCTTAAGGTAAGTATAATTGCAATTCAAGAGGATGGCCAACAGTGCCCTTAAGGTACTGTAATAAGGTACAATTTTTATGGAAAAATGTAATTTGCAAGGTGCTTTTAATATCTCTGTAATACTTAACTAGACTCTAAATTTAATGGAAGGTTAGAGTCACCTCGTTTGGTAGGAGCATCTTAAATAGGCTTGAACTGGTACTGTAACTACATCCTAAGGTTGTCAAAATAGATGGGTATAATACCTTTCCCCAGGATCTTGCATAAAGGAACTGAACATACTTAATCAGCTTCTTGGGCAAACCATGAAGTTACATATTTTTGAACATAAGAGTAGTAGTGGTGCTGTCTTTCATTTCATGGATCAAGCCTACAGAATCTGACCAAATTTGTAAGTAGCTTTGGGAAAACTAACATAACACCCTTAACTCGATTTGAATGTCATTAAAAATAATAATAAATCATTAAATACTTATCATGGCATTTCCTATCTTAATCTCCTTTATCTATTTTATATTTTGCCTTAAGTAATGTATTTAGCATTATTCTTTCCTTCCTTTTGCTTGCCATGTAACCTCCACTTTAAATGTTTTTTAAAGCTAGACTTTGACATAAGTTTTCACTCTGATTTTTGTGAGATGTAGCTGTACAAATGTTCATTGCTCTACCACATATAGGTTTATGAAAGTTTTGTAAATATGAAATTCATTTTTGACACTTGGAAATATTAGTTCATGAGTTTAGACCTCTCTTTAAATGTTACAGAACTGAACCCATAAAACTACTGCTCAGGATCTTCTTCAGGACAAGCTCTTCCTCGACTTTAATCTCTCTTTAAAAGCCCAAACACACTCACTTGCAAGAGCCGTCAATCTTGATGTCCGAAGAAAAATACTCAGGTAAGATAAGAAACAAATTCAGACACGTGCTTGATCACAACAAATTGCTCTGTGTCACCGGGCTTTTGGTCACCTCAGCCATATGAAATGAGAGTAGCTGTAGTTAAAGAGTTAGAATGCTGAAGGTATAACTACAGTTCACTTAATCTCATTCATAGGAATCTAAAAATTGTTGCTAGAGGATAGTGTAAAGAGAGAACACTTAATGAAATCTGTGGATGAAAAAAAAATGTCGAAACATGACCATGTCATGAAACTAAATTTAATGCACTCAATCCTTCACATAAAATAAGGAGACTTTATAATCTAGGACAAGAAAAAGTGAAAGAATATTACATGACAACACTCATTTTTTTTTCCATCCTGTTTTCTTAGTGAATAGTGCATGTATCTTAAGTTGATGAACAAGCACCTAGTAATCAAAATTAACTTTATTCTTGAGTATGCTTCACCATTAGAAAATCAAGAATAACTGAGCCCTGGTTGTTTTTTTAAACCACTGGGCCTTACTTTCACATCCTTCCTATGCTAAATATCAAATAGTTGTAAAAGCATTTTCTTTGTGAAACAACATAAAACTCCTTAAGAACATAACCAACACTTCCCTACCTAATAGCAACATTTCTTTCATAAGAGTAATTCCCTACAGCTCGTACATTGCATTCTAGCAAAAGAATAACTCCCCCTCTCTCTTCCCCCATATTTCTACTTCCTCAAACTCAGTGAGTCAAAGCCTATTCTAGCAGCACTTCAGGGAAATCAATCTAGAAAAATATGTCCGCTATGCCAAAACCTGAAATAATCCTCACAACTTTCACCAATTTACACTCTGTACCACAAGGGATTGCTCATTACCATGCCTTAAGGTTCTCGTCTCCTTCCACTCCTTTTGCCATTTGCAAATCTTATCTCTACCTACACAGTGTACACAATTCCATCCCTTCCTCTTCAGCATCCTAATAATTCTAATTCTGTCCCAATAACATCGATGGAGAACTCCTTATTTATACCAGCTGGTCTTCTGGTCCTTTATTTCTATCAGGCTGAACAGTTCTAGTTTGAGTTTCATCTTTGTTTCCTTTCTTTTAAAGTAATATTTTTCTCAGTTTTTCTCCAACTCAGAGTAAAAGAATAAAGGTTGGATATGCATGCCAAAACAAGTTTTTGCATTTCTCTTCACTGCATTCAGAACCAACTGTGAAATCAAAAGCAGGTATTTTTTCGTCACTCCAGCTTAACAGCAATGCATTTGATTCCATAGTTCCCTTTGCCTTTATAGTTTCCACACAGAAAAGTTTTCCCACTTCTGTGTTTGGCTACAGGGGCCAAGAAAAGTTCATTAAGAATGAGGAGAAGGAAAGAGATGGACAATGGTTCCATTCAACTATATAATTCACGATTTTGAGACTTCCTGAGATGGTAAACGCATATGATAGTTGCACAGCACAACACAACATGGTTTTAACTCCAAGAATGCAGGTATAGCTATACATCAGAGAATTATGTGCTGTTACCACGTGGCACACCAGAAGCGGTAACCTAGAACATTTGAGAATCAGCCCGTCCTCATGGACTGCGTGCAGCACCACGTCGATCCACATATTCCGCTGCTGATGTACGAGCTTATACTTGGACACATCTTACCACATAATATGTTTTTATTCAAAGTCTAATCCTGTAATCTCTTCTTACTTTACATCTTCTATAGAGATTATGGCTAAAAAAAGAACCAAGGGAATGAAATTCATCTTTCAAAACAAAATGATGCACTTCATTTGGAATGGAGTTGTTGTTATTGTTATGATTCACCTGTGCTGACGCAAACATTACAGACAATGCCTCCATGATCTGGGCTGTGTTACACCAAGTCCTCCATCCTTATTACCTGGCCCTCTTTCCAAATGTTTCAGTCTAATTATAACAGAGAACACACACAATGTGTGAGTAGGGCACACAGGAGGGGTCTACCAAAAGTAACATTTATTTCATTAAATCAGAGGATCATCAATACTTCAAAACACACAAACACTACATCAAATTTTATTTTAACAAGAGCAAGGTAATCCCAGACTTCAGGAGGACATTCAATCACTAGACCTCACCTTAGTCACAGGTTATATTTTGTAGATCCGCAACAATAAACTTTACATTTTGTGCTGGAAAAACATCTCACATTCTATTAGTGATATGTATGTAAAAAGTAAAAGAGAAGCTGAGAGAAGACAGGAAGAAAGGAAAACCTTTTTGATTGCATTAGGCTATACTGGATGGTAATGGATTTTTAAGACAGCAAAAAATGTTACTCATTTGTTGATTCTCCTCAGCCACAGTAAGTGCTGCAGAAAACATGCCTGATACTTAATATGTTTTTGTTCAATCCTTGTGCTTTGTACTAAAGTGGAAAATTGAATAAAATGCCATTTAAAAAATTATTGCTATGATGTGAAACAGAATGAGTAACACAATAATAGACCGTGGCATAAGACAGTTCTCCTCTTAGCAAATGGATGCAAGTTCTCTAGTGAGAGCAAACGAATTATCCATGTTGGAGGATTTTAACTCACAGGAAACTCAGCAAGTGCCCAGATGAAGTTCACCTGAGACTGACAGATATTCAAAGGTATTAAGTCATCAGCAGAAAAGATAAAGTTATTGGTGGATTTTGAGATTTTGGAGATTGGGATCCAGAGGAGATATCTAATAAGGAGAGAGTTTTCTCTACACCAATTTAGGGCAGCAATTCCTGGGGTTCCTAAGAGTTACAGGCAGGGTCAAGAACCTGACAAAAGTTCAGCTGTGTATGCTAACATCAGAATTACAAGTCTAAAAGTACCGACTATTGTAAAAGTTTGGCAGTGCCAAATCTATCACCAGTACGGTGTACTTTTAGCTACTTAAGGCCCAAGGACTTAGTCTGTACTCAGATGTTTATCAATTGAAGGTATATAGATTTTAAACAATGTTTGTTGCATCCAGTCCATTTTCTGTTTGTTAAGGCAGGATAATTTCCTAGCCCTTTCTCCATGCTAACTTCCATAGCGTATACAACCCTACACCCCAAACTCCTCTAAATCTCAGTCTCTTCTGTCAGTTCTACAGTTCAAGCTTATTGAAACACAATCATTCAATGTTTAGGAACAGCAAAAATGATTAGGTATGAAACATTAGTAAACCAGCAAGAATCAGCTGCTGAACCAGGTGCCAATATGCCTTACTATTATACTTCTCAAGATATCTTATTTTCCACTTTGCCTACAATAATTCCACACATAACAGACCAGTGTCCTCTAAAGGACAACCCCTCACTGGACCAAGGTCCTTTGTTTGCCTTGTTTTCTTTGTCTGCATTAATCTGAAAATCTTGGTCACAACATTGCAAAACGCAGATACTCTCTGCAGTCCAGCATTTGTCACTGACAAGAAGCTTTCCCTGAAATATATACAAAATGTTCTCTCTTGTTCTTATTTCACATGATGCAACAGAAGTAATCCCGTGCTATCTTAACAGTTGCTCAATCATGTTAACCAGTTCCTCCTCCTGCCTTCTGGCTTTGTAGCTTTTTTTTTTTTTTTCCAAAACTAGCTAGTTCCTACTCTCAGAGGACATAGGCTGTCCCCAAGATGGAGCTCTGCAGAGCTGCAGGCATTTTCTGGAAGTGCAGCCTGGGGTCCTACTTTGTATTTAGAGCATTATCTTCTTTTGAAAAATGTAACCCTTCCTCCAAACTTCTTTCTCCTGTGCTCCATGATTGTGCCTCTTCAGCTTCTAGGAAAAAAGTTACACTTATCTTTCCAGTGCAGATTTAGCTAGCACAGCATGCATGTCATTTCTGCTAAAAGGTTGTAGGTCTGGTGGCACATGATCTTGGGCAAAAAGAGACAGGATTTGGCGTTTTTATGCCCTCCTAGAGGTGAACCTTTTCCACAGATGAAACCTGTTTCCCCTCCTTTTTCAAAAAGGACTGAGTACAGCATCCCGATCATTCCAGGTCAGCACAGAAATGTCAATTTTGAGAGTCTGATTATTTGTCCAGATTTTGGTTTCCTGAGACCTTTAATGAAACAAAATAAATAACTTATTTTATCTTTCAAAATTATATGGTATCTTTAAGAGACACTGTGTAGACCAATTTTATAAATTTTTTTAATATTTTAATGGTTTCTGGAATAAAGGCTAAACCATGCCTGCCTGCTTCCAGGAATACCACTCTCCATTAGAAAACAAAGCACTCAATTAGCTAGCATCAAGCATCACAAATAACACAGTATAAGAGAAAAACAGGACATTTAAAACATCAGGTTAGGAAGAAGTAGAAAATTACCACATTTTGGTTGTATAACACTTTCCCACTCCCAAGTGTGGCTATTCTATTTCTGTAATAGATATTTTTTCCATATGTTACAATTCCTACATGGTGAGTGGTTCCACTCTAAGCTCACAGGGGTTAGGTTACAGTAGAACTTGCCATACAGCAATACAATAGGTTGAAGCAACCGAGTATCTAAATTGGGGTAGCTGTTCATATATAGTAACAGAAAATGGTATTTCATGTTTAGCATGTCACACTTCTTATTTGGCTGTAATATGGATTTGCTCATGCATTGCTTTTGAGAAGGAAAATTCAGCTTAGGTTCTGTGTTGACATTAGACATAACACCTGCCCACACAGTAGCATGAAAAGCATCTCTGAAACCCAGTGTTTCATTCAGAGGTACCTGGCTATGTTTACACAGCTGAGCTCCACAATGCCAGCACTTGTTCTTTGGCTATGAGGCCAATTAGCAGAGGGCAGCTCAGGTCCATCCTATCCAGCCCTGCCAGCCTCTGAAATGCGGTGGCTGCACCCAAACTACCTGCAGGGAATGGACTTGGGTTGGTGCTAACTCCTAACCCGCGCCCAGGAGCTGCTGCAGAAGGTGCCCTTTTGCTAGAGCCAGAACTACATCAGGGTTACAGCACGGGTAAGGCAATCCCAGTGCCCAGGTGCATCCCCAGACCCCCCTTCACGCAGTACACAGGATTCCAGGACATGTAGAGTGGTCTGCAGAGCTGGGGTGTGTCTGTGGGTAGCAAAGGCAAGAAGTACGTTGAGCCAAATTCATGAAACAGTTACATCTGTGGATTTCTGCTGGCAGAGGTTTTGACTCTTAACTCCAAAGAAGTCCAGCAGAAATATGAACTAAGAACAGTTTCAGAGAGTAATGCAGTAGTAGCTAGAGAACAGGATTTGGCTCATGACTCCAGTAAAGCTGTGGGAAAACCACAATTTCCATTTCCTCTTCCACTACAATGAAATCCTACTGCTGTAGTGCTGATTTAATCTCCAGAAGTAAGGAAATGGAAAGGTAAAATCCATAACTCTAAATATTTAGACTTTCCAATGCTTTCTACTTTTCAGGGTAGGTCTCAGAGCACTTCAGAAAACCACGCTGCTCCTTCTCCTGTTTGGTGAATAACAAGTGGCACAATCGGTACAGTGAGTTGAGAGGCACTGGGTCAGAGTATACATAAAACTCAGTAAACTGAAAAAGGAGTATGAGAAACAGTACTAAGGGGATTTGCATTATACAGAATAAGGTATTTGGATGTTGTTCACTGGGAATATAGGGCAGCTTTTAATAGTATCTGATAGCAACAGCCTGTAATTTACCCTTTGGAAATCAGTAAAAACATAATGTTGCAGCCTTTGCCTTAGTCAATAGTGTGCTAGGGTAAAGCAAGCAGAGTTCCTCTGAGAGCCCAGTCTTCCTTTTGCTGTGGCAATGGTGTCACTAAGATAATCTTTAAATCATCTTAATGGCTTAAAAAACATAGTATCTCATATCTAGGTGTATATGAAGTGAATACAAAACATGTTTTCCACTAATGAGCAATAATGTTTAACCTGCACACTTATAAAAGTATGAGAACTTTAATACACCACTTCCTCTTCTTAAGTGGAACATCTGCATACAGGAATACCACTGAAGTTAATCTCTTCAGTTCACCCAAGAGATGTTTAGGTATGTTTGTCTTTTGCCCTTTATTCTCCCTTCCAAACCCAAAAGGATATGGGATAGCAGCAGATAGACTGCTTAAGCAAGCTAGTGTAAATGCGGAAAATTTAAACAGGATCTTATTTTTTTTCCAGGCTCACTCTCGCTTTAAGAAATCATGTTGGAAGTCTCCTGCAAGAGCCATGGGAGCAGACTACCCGCCTGATTTTTAATGCCCAAGGCTGTAAGAACAGTATTTTACCCAGGCTCCTTTCTTCGCTATGTACGTACTTACAAAGAGGATTCCAGATGGAGCTGGCAATTTGTTGGCTTGCCATCTGAACCAATCTCTCTGATATTATTTATAGAAGGTCTGCTTTTAAATGGCCTAGCTGATATTCTCATCCAGCTCGCTGCAGCCCTTGACTCCGGGGACTGCCAGCGGACTGTCACAGCCATGACACTTGGCAGGCCGGACCCTCGGTCGGTATAAATCAGCACTATTCTTGCCTACTGCTGCTAAGGGTTTCACTTGACGTTTTCACTACCGCTTGATTCATGCCCCAGATAATCTGTCTCACTTTTGTGGGTTTACTTGCATGTTTAGCAAAAATATTTAAAGGCTGTTAGCTTGCTTCTAATTGAATATTCCAACTGAAGTGTCCTTTTAGACAGCATCCAAGCACTGCAGTACTAAATGGTACATTATTATTGAAATTATTATTTTAATGAATATAACTATTACTCAAATTCCCAGTTCAGTTACTGCACATTGGAATTTTGTCTGAGATTTTATTACTACCAGAAAAGTATAAATTTTTTATATAGAAATAAATTTGTGGGCAAAACCAAAACGTATTCTTACTTATGTTACGTTGCAAATTGATAGACCATAGTTAACTGTCAGTTATTTCCCCTTTACAAAAGATGAAAAGGTATTACCCAATACAGTATATTTAAATAGAGTTGTTCATTTCTATTCAAGTTTTTTTTCTAACTTTATGCTTATTACAAAACAAACTAATTGCATGTGAAAGATTTGGCCTCATGAAAAATGGTATTCACCATTCTTTGGTTTTTTGAACCAAGCAGCAGCACACTTTGGAATATTAAATGCAATTTTCAGCTGTAATCTGCCACTGCAGCTGGTGGCCCACAGAAATGCCCAGGGCTATTTGAATGCTATTGCAGCAGAACTCACTCATATTCAAAATCATTGTAAAGCTTCCTTTCTCCTAGACTGCCATATGAAATGTTTTGAATATATTCTCAGACCTCTCCCCCACCTCCCAATAGGGCAAGGAAATAACCTATGGCGGATGGAATTTAAACTGATATCTATATAACCTAAGAAATGCAGGGCTCAGTTCTGTGTCTACGGAAGCTTCCTGTCTCCCCAAACATTTGCCAATCAATTTAATTGAAGGAGCATCGGTGTGCTCAGTAAGGAGATCAAGAAAATCCTACTTTTCCTTTGGAATTTGCTCTTTTATTCATGCGATTCCTTGAATGAAATACCTTCCAGAAACAATGAATAAAACGTCTGGCTAATGTCACAGTTAGAAACCTCTCCACATAAGCAAGTTTCCAGTGCATTACTTCTGCATGTGGACTGCCTGACCTTGTAGCAAAGCATACTAAAAAGTTACTTGGCCATAAATTTTAAAATAGAGAGCAAAAGCAAGAAAACAATTGACGGAAATTCATTGCAGTAAAATAAATATCTCAAGGACAGGGACCCTCCTTAATAGAGGATTACTTTTTTCCTTCCTTTAGAATGCTATACATATAATAGCAGCAATACTGCATGGTACTGTTCATCATCTCTTACTTAGTTTTATTTCCACCCAGAACAAATTGCATAACTGTAGTATAACTAACAGTGCATTTTTCACAACCCCCTCGATCAGCAGCCTCTGTTAGTCTGACAAGCGTGCTGACTAGTTCCAGCAGTGGTGACCTTTGTATGGGCTCACTGAGATCACAGGCTCAATTCCCATAATCTGCAAAGAAGGCTTCAGCTATAAACAAAACAATTTTAATGTTGTCTCTCATCTTTGCTCAATGAAAAATCCCATAACAGAGTTATCCACTGCACTACTAACATGACTAAACAGTGAAGAATCTGCTCTGGTATAATTAAATAGATTATTTTACCTAAAAATCCACAACGGCTCATACAATGTCCTTCAAAGCAGAAATGAGGTATAGACTTGCATCAGCTGTTTCATTTTCTTTGAAGGCTCTTAACATTCCCCAACTGGCATTAACTAACTATCACTTATTTGTCAATAAACTAATTTCTGGAATTCTCAGAGAATTATGGTTTTGCAGATCATAAGAGGATGGGGAAGCATACAGATATGAAGATATCCTTCTTGTGAAATATAAGCATGATAAACATTTCAGCACCTTGAAAGTTAGCCAACCAATGAGAAGTACAGCACTGTATCCTGTGGGGCAGCAGCCACATGAGGCAATACAACTGGGAGGGGTGGCAAAAGGGAGATACATAGCCCATACACCTCTCAGAGATTCGCCCTTCCAACTGTTCCTGCTGCAGTTCCTGAAAAACATTGGACTACAACCAGGCTGGTCCTCCTTGTTCTCTCCATCTGTGTGCAGGGTAGGTGCGGAGACACCATTTCACTGTCCTGAGAATGCTGAACTTAGTGGGAAGGCTGACCCATCTGACGTCTGCATGATTTAATGTTTGATCCACAAATATCAATGAATCAATCTGCACAGAAACAGAGCTTATTACTTTAGACACAGTAAAATGCTTGTCATTGCACCAAGGGAGTAGTAGAGTTTTATTTTATCTCAATATAAATATTACTAATAGAGTCTTCTGAGAAAGACATCGTAATCAACCTAACCTGGTCAATATATACCCTCCCTCCGTACTGCCAATCCTTCCCACGTGCCAGTAAAGCTCTAGCTCCTTGCCACCCCAGCATCCTCCGCCGGCAGCAGGAAGCCAGCATCACCACATGTGCAGCTGTTCACAAGGTATCAAGGCTGCTCAACACTTTGCAAGACTGAGACTGTGTATTTCTGAAACAACAGATATTCTTTAGTTGATCCAATCATACAATGGAAGAACTTATTGTGGCTAGGTGATGCTTAACATCACCTGCCCTGGGGTTTTTGAGAATTCCTTAATTCACTTCAGGCAAAATTAGCCAGCCAACAATGGAGAAGTGTTTAACCTCACTGGGGTGATTTTGCCTTAGAAGAGTGCTCACATAACCTGCTCTGCTATGCGTCAGTGTACACAGCACACATCACCAGTGCACGGTGTATGTGACTGGGGATGGTGGCAGCAATAACTACAACAGGATCAGCAACCTCTTCTGTCAGCACTTTTGAATCTAGAAGACGATGGGGTTTTATGGCTGTAGAGCCATTATTGTTTTGCTTATCTAACAATTGCCAGCATAGTAACTTTGTTTCTGTCAACATCTATCTGTAACAAGTGAGGTTAATTATTACGGTGTATGATCACATATTTCTTGCTAGAACTCACTATGAAAGAAGGCAGCTTGTAGCAACCCACCACAAAGCACAGGCAAGAGCCAGTTTTCACCTTGATAGTCTTATTAGGGAGGCAGGCATGCCAAAGATCACACAACTCCCACACAGGGGGGAAAAAGGACTGTGCTCATGGTGAAGGTGAAAGCAAAAGACAAGAGTTATCTCATGCCCCTTCTGCCAGTCATTTAAATTGATATAAATACATATATATCATCCTCTCTCTTCCAATGTGTTTGGGGCCTAATACAGTTGCAGAGGTACTGACAGTAAAGTAACAGTAGCATGCAAATAGAGGATGGACCACTTGGCCTCAACATGGAAAAGAAATACAATTTTAACAATATAGGAGAAATCTATGCAAATACTTCTGCAAAATATTCTGTGTCATCTGATAGCTGAAAAGGTCCTTATTTTTTCCACCTATGCAAAGTGATGGGTTTGGCAATTACGCTGACCATAAGATGGACATTAAGCTATTTACCCTTGAATACTTAAGCTAATGGACAGTCTAGATACAACAGACAGGAACAAACTGCCCTGAAAAAATACCCAGGAGGGAAGTTTTAAGAGGTTCTTAACCATCAGCACAGACCAAATTTACAATTTTCACTATCTTAGAAATAACAAATTAGCCTGGACATTTTTTGATTATGAACCAAAGAAGTCCCTGTCTTCGCTCATGTTTCTTTCTGGAAAAAAGCAGTTCTGCCATTTCTCCAAATAAATTATATAATAAACACTGCTGCTTTTTCCCCCCATCAGGAACATAACTTAATAGCAAGGCAATCACATTTGACTTGATTAATCTCTAGAATTTCTAGTTGCAATTCATTTTACACGAAACATCCTGCCAGGAAGGTGGAAGGGAGCCCAACATCTGTAATCTAATAGATTATACAGCAAGACAGTCTGCTGCATACTCATGAAATAGTAAAACGTAGCTTAGTTTTAAAAATGATATAATTTTATGCTTCAAAATTCTTTATACCCAAATAAAAACTGGTACAAAAATTAAATTCAATAAGATAATTTAATTTCTTTCCATGGGCCATATATGCTGATAGGATTTAAATTTGGACTCCCATATGTTTGTATTAAACATAAAGGGAGAAAAAAAAATTAATTTCACTTTACAATTAAAAGTCAAATGCCACCTGAAATGACTATAGATCAGACACTGGAGGAAATTCAGCAATACATGCTTATACCATGTAGGACTATTTTCTAAAAGCAGTTATTAATTAAAAACCCAAACCAAACAAAAAATGTAGACACCTTTTAATTTCAAGGAGGATTTCCTAAGGATTGCATATGGATACATCTAACATAATTTTAAAAACTCCCCAATTTTAGTCACGATTAATTTTATTCTCTTTACTTCAAGATGACTATATTTCTCCATTTTTTTTGAGGCCACAAATAGGCATTCACTGCTGAAGGGTTTTTTAAATCTCTTTCCTCCTATTTAAAAGCCTGTTCTTCTACCACCCCCTCCTATATACCTTGCAATGAAGCTGAACTTAACATTTCATCTAAACCCCCTATTTTCTCTCCCAGATGCTCCTTATATCTCTGCTTTCTCTGTCTTCACTGGTGTGTACAATTCTTCTAGCAGTCTAGGCTCATTACTGGGGGATGATTTTTGACAGCCAATGTCAGTCCCAAGAATGGACATACAAGTAGAGATACTCGTGATTCACAAACACCAATGACAGTCTTGGTTGTCATCAGGCCTTGGTTAGGCTTATAGCCTTGGTCATCAAACCTAACGTTGTTGGTTGCAGGAGGAGAAGGATTTGTGTAACTTTCAACTTTGACATGGTAAGTATTGAACATTTCATTTTGGTTGGGACAACTAAATTTTCTTTCTTTTCTTCCAATAGAGAATGGAAGCAATGTTAGCAACCTAATCATGGGCACTCTGAAGTTCTATGAGGGAAAAAGACAAATAACACTTAGTTGTTATTCAAAATGTCAGTTTGAGGAATGCACCTTTCCTTCAAATTATGTGTTTTTTTCATCCATGTCATGCATCTCTTTGTGTATATCTTGTGTGTATGAGTGAATGTATGTGTAGGAGTGAAGAAGCAACATTACATAGAGAGATTACCAAGACAGGGAAGAATATAATCACCGGAGAATAGAGCGTATATAGGACTCTCCAAGCTCAGCTGACGTGCGTGTGTTTTCATGTTTAGGGAAGAAGAAGGAAAAAGGATAGTGTCTTTATAGTATGAGAGCAGGTATTGCTTTGAGCAACTAAGAGTTAAAACCTCACAAAACAGAAGTGAAAAGGGGACACAACCTGCGGGACAGGGAGCTATCTGTATTGGAAAGGAGTTAGCTTGGCAAATGTACAAGGGCTGTTTAACAACAGGGATTGACTTACTATTTGTGGTAGGCAAACCCGTCCTGTCTCTCATGAAAGAAAGCCAGACAATGCATCTTTTATGCAGCTATGGTACAAATGCAAAATAATTCATGATAACTTCTAACAAACTGCAAATTTGACCAAGTCATTAATTTGCAAATGTAACTTTCAGGATTGTCAAAATCAGTTAAAGACCTAAATAAAATAGTTGCATTTCAGTCACTAAACTTTCCTTTCCCCTCAAAACCCAATCCCTAGTTTGATACAGTTGGGCAATTTTTGGTCAGGCCCAAAAGAGCAAGATCTGGCCTGGATGTCACTGGCCTGGCTGCGTGTTGGAGCTTGTCTGGTTCCTGTGCACAGGATATGCAGCCCCAGGCCCTGTGCTCATTTACTTACTTCCACAACCATTCGCATGTGTTATATTCAATATGCACCATCAGTAATAGTGTATAATAGCTAGAAAACAATGAATTAAGTGCTTAATCTCATTAAATCAAAACACATAAAAGTGCTCACATCGCTATGCTCTGCCCTCTCAAGTTGTGAGCCACATCTTTTAGAATGCAAATAAGTTTCATGTTCTATTTTGATGTGACCAGTCTTATTTCACATCAGTAATTGTCTGACACAAGAATTTTGCATGCATTCAATATTTAACAGCTTTTTTTAACAATTTCTGGCCAGTACAACAAACACTCTCATCCCTGGTTTCTTATCAGGTAGCAAATGGGCTAAATCAAATACAGACAACATGAAGCGCAACAATGCTTATTTTGTAAAATGCCTTCTTTTATGCCACATTAAAAAGTGTCACGCTATTAAGTTAAAATAAACAAACAACTTTTGACCAGAAATAAGCTTCCAATTAAATAACTTCAAAAAGCAGTTAAAGATCATTTGAGATAATTTCCAAAATGAAAAAGCACTTATTTAGCATTGACATAAGAAAATCAATACAAGGTCTAACTACAGGGTTATCATTCATTCATGATCTCAGAAATATGAAGAATTAATTGTTAGAGTATACACCAGTCTTTTTTGGAATATACACTCTTTCAAAAGTACCTCCTTAAACACAGCAAGCCAAATTTTGAAACCCTCATCAACTTCACTGGAATATAAAATTGAATGAGAGAAGAAATAAAGTTGGGGGTTTTGTTTTGAGTTTTGGTTTTTTGGTCGGTTGGTTTTGGGTTGGGTTTTTTTTGTTTGTTTAAATAAACAAATAAATTTCCACACTAAGACTTTTAATTTATAAAAAAGTCTTCATAAATTTTATCAAAATTTTCATAACCTCTGAAACTATTATTTCCATTCACAAGCATAACTTCTTTCAAATTTATAGGAACCCGAGTGATGTCCTGCACAAGATCAGGATAATAATATCAATATGGTTTCATTTTACGTACCTAAAATCAAAGAAAAAAACTAGTTAAGCCACTAGTTATTTGAAAAGGGTTATCTGGTAAGGGACTCAGTATAGGATGCATAAATATACATAAAGGAAGCATTTGGAGATGCTGAATCAGGTGTCTGCATCCCTGTAGAAAGCTCCCCAGCCTTAGAGTGGTTACATGATCATTCACTGAGACAACTGGAAGAATAGGTTGTGAAGGTCCTAAATGCCTAAGTTATAACAGCTTCTACTGATGCTTTACTTGTCCCACAACCAGTGGTGAGGACAGATAGCTCTCTCCTTCCCTTCTCTGCAGAATACCCTTGCTCTTTGCTCCCCAGAGTACATTCTGGGAATTGATTTCTATCAAGTGTGGCAGAAAAACTGTTTAATTAGCTAGTACTCAGTAAACCAAATTGTATTTGTTGGCGTGGCTAAGAAGGTTCTTCACAAAATACGTATTTAAGTTGTAAAGCTCCTTGCCAGAAGATATTACAGGTACTAAAAGTTTACATGGATTCAAGAGGTGACTGGACAAATCCTTGGAAGAAAAATTTACTACAGACTTTTAATTATCAAGGATGCTACTCCACTTCATGAAGTCCACAAGCCTTGAACTGCTGCAGCATTGGAGCTATATTTTGAGGAAACACCTCCTTATGCCTGCCCTTTTCTAATGGTTTTATTAGGCACTCTGTGCCTATGATGCTGGGGAGAGGGATCTTAAATCTGGTCCAGAACAACCACTCTTATGAACTTACCATAACCATAAAACTTGGCCAAATGTTTTCCAAATACAATACCTATATTTTAAGAGAATAGAGAGGGATGTGAAATGCTTACATCTTGTTTCCACACACAGTATCTAAGTATCTGTTCAAACTTTATAACATGACTCAGCTTCCACTTGTCAGTACTTCGGTGCATTTCAGCCATAGGCATCTCTTAATTTCTACAGTTAAATTTCTCCCTCCTTTTTTTTAAAGAAGAAAAAAAAAAAAAGAAAGAAAAATCAATGCAGATTAGGCAATGAGTTGAAGCTAAATTCAATTCAGACTTGTTGTGAAATAGATCTAAACTCAAATTTTAAAAAGCACACCATGAAAGCAGTGAGCTTTCACCTCACTCAGCACAACTATGTACTATGTAACAGTACCAGACAATATAACCTAGAACACCTTTTGAAACTACACTCTACATAAAATGGAAACATTTCCTTACTGCATAAGTAACCAACTCTCAGCAGTTCAATAACTGGCATTTGTCAGCTCTGTTTAACTTGAGGCACCCCACCTGAAACAAAACTTATAGGAAGACTGTAATGAAGTTTGGACGTTTTCACCTTCACTGTGACTGAAGCGAGTCAAGTAGCACGGTGAACTGCTGTTTACTGCAAATGCTTCCCTTTATTTAATGTATTTTTTGTTCATATACAAAAATCACATGATGGTGATTTGCACCTGCACGTTTGCTAACCAGGATAATTGAGCGGCAATAAAAAGTTGAGGTTAATTTCCCAACACAATTAGTTTTAAGGCCATCGTGATAATACGATAAGATGAAAAATGGATGTGAAAGTCACTCCCTTCTGCCCGTTCCACGCACCCAGCTTCAAACCGTCCGTCCAGCTGGGGCACCGCCGCACCAGACAGGCAGCAGCCTGCCTCCCACTGCCCCGAGGGAGGACGAGTGTGGCAGAAGGGAGGGAGGCCAGGGGACCACTGGAAAGGAAAGCCCTTTCTCTTCTGCTTCTTTTCTCCACACTGTGCTGGGCTGAGGGAAAAGCCAGTCATACCACCATCCTTATCATACACTTCCTCTGCTGTCTTTCCCTTTTTAAGATGTCTCAGTCTGTCTTACTCCCCCACAAACACTGCTGGTAAAACAGTGCTACATCTATTTTTTTCTACTCATGTCAGACACTGCCCTCCTACCTCGTCCACAGTCAGACATCCTGGCTGCAGATTCCCATCGTCCTATAACCATCCTTTTTGTCCCTTCCTCATTCTCGGGGGTTTGTGCCGCACCTTTCAGTTGATACATGCCAAAAGCCCACCTCTTTCCAAAGCCTTTGACTTTGCATGCAATGACATCTCCCGAATGATTTGTTTCACTACAAGCAGTTTGAGGTCATGCTATGCTAAATGTTATATTTAGTATATGTTCCACTCACTCACAGGAGAACACACAAAGAAAGCTGGTGCATGACAGGTAATACGAGAAGAAAAGTGAAAAAGCAGTTAAGTGAGGGGACCGAGAGAAGCAGGATGCAGAAGAATCTATCACTTTTTTGTATCTTTTGTTCTTTGTCAACAGAACAATCTTAAAAACGATTTGTATTTGCTGTTTGTCTTCACCTATTCTGTATGAGTATTGAGGTGCACTAGCTACTTGCTCTTCACATAAAGACATCCTGTACTGGCCACATAATAAAAAAGTTTTGAAATATAAAATATCCCTAGCCATTTTCCCCATGCAAAATTTACAAGATTTACCCTCATACCTGTGAAGGAAAAACGTTTTAAAACAGCCAACTCATTTTTGAGGCCATCTTCTAGATTTCTTGCACTATTGGTGTACACATTTTTTTAACTGATGGTATAAACTTTCATTTTATTTATGCCTAGACAGCTTCCTGAGTAACAAGAATGAAATATAAACCAGATCAGAAAAGTGAATTTTCTAGCTTACAGCTAAAGAATTATGTGAATTTAGTTAAAACTGATTTCAGACACAATGTGTCAGAAATTTGGCTGCATCTTCTAGAAGAAAGGTTGAAAATATTTCACTGAGCAAGAAGTCAAGAGTAAGTATTTTATTGTGTAATCAAACTTAGGACAAACATCATTTTCAGTGCATAATTTAACAGAAACAACATTCCAGTCAAATTAGCTAGCTTGACTTAGCACACCAAAGGATGAAGCAATCATCAGAACTGCTTCCTCTAATTCAACTTATATTTACTTAACTAAAAGCAAAACCAGAGCTATATATACTTGGTAGTCACTCTAGACACTACTAGATGAATACATAAAGTGCAACTATTCCTTCACTTGCTTCGGTCTGCTTAAGACTACACATCCAACCAACACCCAAATGGAAAATGAACTGATGATTTCCTTCATCATCCATCAACATTACCATCAACAAAATCTCCACTCTATCTAATGAGCATTACCATCAACATGTGTATGCTATCAATATAAAAAAAAAAACAACAACCTTCTCATCTCTTACTCAAAATTGCACTTGTTAAAACCACTCTTGCTTTTTATCCTTTTTCATCCTTCTCATCTCTTACTCTATATCACACTTGCTAAAAAGGAAAATAAAAATACTGACTTTGGCGACATTTGCTTAGGGAAATGGACTGCTAGAATGCTTATGAACAAAATCAGACATAATTACTTATTTCTATTACAAAGCCATCTTAATCTACTTAGTGGAAATACCGCTCAATTTGTCTCCACCTACCCCCGTCCTTTCTCTACGAAGCAATCAGTTAATTTTCCGACAGGAAAAAGCCCAGACCCCACGGAATGCCCGCCCGCTCCCCGCAGCTCTCCCCGCGGGGCGGCAGGCAGCGCTGCACGCTGCTGCCCACTTACTGATTTTTTCCTCCCCTCTGGAGAAAGGAAAGCAGCAGAGCTGGCCCATGGCAGCTACCGCTTTATTTTCTTCCTCGTCCTCTCTGCGTGCACCTCAAGCCAAAGCTGTAGATCAGGCTGTAGTCCGTGAAGAAATTGCTTATTCTGCTCTAGGAGCGAGCGGGAGACGGGGAGTGAGCGGCAGGCCCCGCCTCCGCCCCCGCCCCGCCGCCGCTCGGCTCCGCTCCGGCTCCGGCACCGGCTCCGGCACCGGCGGCGGCTCCGGCCTCGGCGGCCCCGGCCTCAGCCCGCGGGGTCGGGGGACCACTCGCCCCCCTGCGCTTTCCTCCCTGCCACGCGATTTGTCTTAAAGACAACTGCCCGATCTTCCCTTTCTCGCCCTTCTGTTAAAGGAGGGATGGGCACTTACAAAAAATAGGCACAATTTGGCCACCTTAAATAAGGCACCGGTCGTTTAAAAAGTGTAAGGGTGGCTGTGTGCCCTCTGCCACCGCAGCTCCCCTCTGCCCCACAAAACGGTGCTGAGAAAGGGGAGAAAATGTGGTTAAGAATATATTCCTTCTTTCCTCCAGATGCAAAAATGAGGTTATAAGACTAAGCTTGGTCGAGCTGCCGGGGGAACGGCAGCCCTAGCGAGAGATGCTGAGAAACAAACCGGGATTATTGACTCGCTACCGACTTCAGCAGGAACCGAGCTGGTCACCTGGCTTTACTTGAGGTTACTAGCCTTCCTTCTCAACGGGGCAGATGTATTACAAGTGTGGGTGATGGAGGTTACCTGGTGGATGTAATAAACTTAGGCTTTTCTAAGGTAATAAAAAACTACCGAGATGCAACATCAGTAATGAGTAAGTTAGTGATTAAAGATGAAAAATAATCAAAGGCAGTCCTTACAGGGATTAGTACCAGTCAACACAGTCATTAATTACTTGAAAGTAAATAAGTAATAAAACACCTAAGAGTGCAAGCTTGGCATACACAGTGAGACAGGATAGTAAATGAGCACAGCCTGTATGGCTTTGGCAAACGGTGTCTATTCATCCAAAGTATGTAAATAAAACCAAATGTAAAGACATATATTTTGTTTAAACATTCTTGTGTTCCCCAGAACCAAAACCACCTGGCTTCCTACATACTTTGTCTTGTGGTTCATTGAATTTTTAAAGGAACTAGACAAAGTCTATCAGGGTGCCCTCAGGCTGTGAGCTATCAAAGCATCCTTGCAAGGTACATATACTGTGAATATCCCAGCTTTTGCTGCAAATAGCTGTCATCACAAGCTGTTCTGCTAGACAACAAAGAATATACATGAGCTATGTAGCTGAGAAGTAGCTTTTGGGTGTCCAATGCATTCACATTGAAGACTGACCCATGGTAAGCTATTCATAATGACAACAGTCCCTGGATGCCCCGGGGCTCTTAAAAGTTGAGCTCATACTGCAACTTTTCCTTCATTGTCAGAATTAATAAAATCTCTCTCTTCTATCTGGACGTATAGGTCTGCTAACATGTAGATATTTAGTATTTTGAGACTTCTAAATCTGTTTAATTTACCAAAAATTTGTCAATAACTGTTAAAGTTATTGTTGCAATGGACAGATAACACATGCACACGCACATATGTAAAGCATGACCCCACAAGCCTTCTATCATCAGGCTAATAATGAAGGAATGCAGGGATACATAGACATGGTGCGATTACAGTCTAGAAAGCCTGTGCACAATCTCCTGTCCAGGAGATCCAGGAGAACCATGGTGTTCCACAGAAAGATAAGCTGTGTACGCTGGAAAAGCAGCCTTTCATGGCTTCAGTCTCTTTGCTTTTGCAAGTAATTTTTTTTACATTTAGAAAGAAAATAAAAATAAAAATCAGAAGAAACTAAATCCACAAATACCTTCTCTGGTGATACCTGCATTCACTGATACATTCTGAGCACCCTCTGAATATAACAGAGAGCCTGTGATACCAATGGTTCTTAACATTTAATATTAATATGAAGGATGGATAAAGCATGCACTTGTTTTCCTTATCATACAGATAAAATGAATGATAAGGCTTAGATTACTTTTTTTTCCATATTCTTGTTTATATTCTAAAGACTAATACTTACAGTGGAAAAATAATCCATTTACCACAAAATGAGGGTATGAATTCTGCGACTATCAACCTGCACTTTGTAAGTGTTCTAGTTAGCATGACATGCTTTCCAGAAAACCAATAATTTAATCAGCAGCAGAAATTCTCCACAAAAATGTCTAGTGTTTCATATTCAAACTACTATTTGATTCACAAAATTATATATTTGTTTTCCTAGATATAAGAATCTCAGACTGGAGAACCCTATGAATATTTCATAGTTCTTATAGAGATAAATCAGCTTATCTGAGAAGAACAAGTGTAATATATTTAACATATTTGTAAGGCATTGTTCCTTACAAAAATAGAATTGTCTTTAAGCTAAGTACTATTCCAAAATTAAAATGCATTAGAATAAGGTTGTTAGGTTGTAAATTTTTTAATTCTTTTCCATCACTACTCTGTTATGAACAATAATGAAATCATATACTGTTGTAAGATACTGTTGTTCCAGTAGCAGAAACAAAAAAAACCAGGATGGTATAAAAGTTTTTAAAATAACTGGAACAGTTATTAAGTTCTATATTCATAAAAATTCAGTTCAGCTGTGCAGTTGTCTCACTTGAGGAGATGCTGTCAGCCTAACCAAGAGCAAAAAGAAAAGAACGTGACCCATATTCTACAACGTAAGTGAATTAAACATGAATACTACAGGGCATAAGTGCAACCAGTCATCAAAGCACAGAGAGACTATTTCTAAGAGTGAGTGATTCTGTTCAGGATCAAAACTTGAACACAGGCAACATTTTAGGCAGGAAAACAAATATTCTACACCAAGAAGAGTTTAGAACATCAGAAATGTTCAAGTAATATGCCAAGCAACAACATATATTTTTCATAAATAGGCGTAATCTCCTCCTATATACACAGATCACATCTATGGAACACCTAAATTAATATAGAACTCCTGGTCCCATCACCTTTTGGGAAGCATGTTTTACAAAGCAGCATAAGAAGCACGAAGTCCTCTTTTACATAAAACCTAACAGCCTACTGTTAAAACACATAATAACCATAGTTATTTTTACTGATGGCTTTGTAAGCAGTCCTGGCAATCCAAGGATGTCAGGCTGACAGTCCGCTATTAAACAATTCTGGAATAGTTACCACTACTGACAGACCTCTGTCATCCATGTACAAGCCACCTTTTAGCTAAAACAAAGCACATAAGCCCAAAGGCAGATACAGAGAAGCAGCAGAGGATTCAAGGAGGGCCCTGGCCCTTTAACACTGGCCAGATTAGTTTGCTCCAACTTGCAAGATGAGAGTAAGGACTATGAAGTCAACTGAAACTTCCACAGCTGGATATGATCCTTCTTAAGCATTTGGGCATATTCAGTGACAAAAGTGGGTCTGATCACATTTGCTGTGCTTTGCTAGCTCGAGGCCTGTAGTTTGTTCTGGTTTTTGACACCTCTTGACATTTTGCTGAGAACCACAAAGCACATTTTGACAGAAGTTACAGCACAGCGGCAAAGCTTTCAGCTGTTTCAGGCACATAAATGTGAATGGACATAGAATTATAATCACTCTAGCCATATGAGGCCTGAACAGCCAAAGTATTATTCAAACCGCACAAATGCCAAGAGACACTGGTATATATTTTGTTGGGAGGAAGGGAAGCTGGTGAGTACCTTGGGACTGAAGCTGAGGGGTGGAATTTTTCCAGGTAAGGAATGGCAAGGTGCCATCCTTCACCAAGGATGGTTGCCTAGACCAGCCAAGACAAACTGGTGCAAAACCAGCAAACAGAAGTACTGGCCTCCAGCAAGCAGAAATTATAATTTTGATTCTTGGAAAGTGTGTCTCTTCAGAGCAAATAGAGACTAAGAGAAACTAAACAGTATTCATTCTAAGCAGAGGCAATTTCAGACTTCTTAATGCTCCTGAATACTGTTCAGCTGATCCAGAAGGAACCCAGCAAAGCTTTTTTTAGATGATGCTTGTGGTGCAAATTATGTAAAAAGTGGCTGAGGAAGAAAAGCTGATCTACATTTCAACTTAAAAGTACTTCTGTACTCAGAACCTCAGCTGTTCCCAAGCCCATGTATATAAACACACATACACACGCACAGAGTGCAGAAGACACAGTATCAGTTAAAGCGTTGTTTTGCGAGCACTCACCAATTCAGAATTACAATTTACAGCTCAAAGAAAAAATCAGAGATAAACAAATCATCTGTTGGACTTTCCAAAATGCAAACATTTTCCTACTGTGTTTGATAGTGCAGATTATGCTCCCATTTCTTTCTGATACTTGGTTTGTAATGTATCAAATTTTCAATTGTGTCCTTCTGAAAATACTTTCAATTCAAATTTTCTGGAGAAAAAAATCTTTTATGACTATACTAGATTAATTTTAAGTATTTGATTTTCTTATTCTTCAATGCCTTTAAATTCCTAGCAATATGTACTATAAAGAAAAAAATGATACATAGTTGGCATTTGCATTCTAAAATAGAAGTGCCTATTTTAGCTATGTTTTTTTTAAACCACCTTAAAATACATCCAGGGAAATCTCGCCATTAATATGTGTTTTACAACAGTGCCTTCTAGAGAGAGAATCCTGCTCCTGTTCACTGTGAATCACTTTTTCTGTGAGTTCCCTTTGCTGAACGCACTGTACCTTTTCAGCAAAGGCTGGGACGCCAGCCACCGATACGTCTGCCTTCTATTTTAAGTGCAACCTCAGGGTGAGGCTCAAGACCAAATCTGCCAACTGTCCAGATTGTTTACCCTCAGGAATGCATTCAGAGCCATGTTTAGAATAAGCCCTACAGCACCTCTGGGTGAAAACCCCAAATATATTCAAGCTCTGCAGAGTACTCATGGCACCCTTCTTTGCAGAGTGGATGTGTCTGTTTGTGGTGTGTACATCCCGAGGTACCCCACCTATTCCTGCAGTGATTTTGCCTTGCTGAGCGCGGCTGTATGAGATGGACTTCATAGTGGATGGCGGCATACAGGAATGTGTCCCCCTTGACACATGACACTTGTAGGTAAATCCCAAGACAATGACAATGTGAAAAGCTGCAGCACGGCACACCTCACATTTCAGGGTCTTTCCAAAGCTCACCTTAACAAGCCTAAGCCTCTGAAACCCATCAAGCTTTCATTTAATGCAATGCTCAGCTAGTTCCTGCTGCTGTGGAAAAGAAAGATTAAGGAAAGTATAAAAGCACAGGGATCAGAATTTGAAGGATACGTTAGTTATTGTGGGGAAAAAATCTTCCAAAATCACAAGAAGAAATTCAATCTCTTGGCTTAATACAAATTATTAAATGTCACGTGTGAAAAAAAACGTGCAATTTAAGTGAAGACAACAACTTTGGTACTTATATACTTTTTCCTTCTAAAATTTCAAAGGTGGGCTGAACAGTTGAGATAATGGGGCTTGAAAGTAGCTGTTCATAGCCGGGCAGTCTCTCAATTATTCTGCCAAGCAGTAAGTAGCTAGAGACAGTTATCATTGTCCAATGACAGTTTACTGAGAGTTAACCTGACTGTGAGGACACCAAAAAAGTTTTAAGGAGAACATAAAAACTTTCCCTTACATTCAACTTATTTGCTACAGTAAAATGATGAGATTTTTTTCCTTAAGGATATATAAATTAAACAAGAGAAAGATGTGGCAGTGGCAAGGCTCTAATAACTATATTCTGATATCTAAACTGATGAACCTTAATTTCCAACAAATTATCACTATGTTGTTTGCCGTTTTTTAAGAGGACTTCCATTTTTTTTGCCCAAATGTTGTTTTGAATATCTTCTTTAATCTCCAGATTACATTTAGCATTTCAAAATGTTTGTTTTGATTAACAGGAAAATCTGTCTACCAAAAAAAAAAAAAAA
>VXBL01007273.1:386276-469289 GCA_013400195.1 Aramus guarauna
AAAAAAAAAAAAAATCTGTTATTGTACTTTCTTCTCTTGTTCTCCATTCAAACATGACAAACTTTTACATTAAAAAACCCCCACAATATGAACACAGCACAGTGAGGTATTTTTTGCAATGTACATATATTATCTATCACATCATGTTAAAACTTGCTTCTGGAACACAACGTGTTGTGCACAGCCTAGAAGAACAATTCTTGTTAAAAAAATCAAAATTAATTTTCCACTAGAACAAGGAAATTGAATACACTTTTTAAAAAAGAAAAAAATAAAGGTGACTATGAATATTCTTTCCCTTCAAAGTTTGTCAAGAAAGTCAGTGAAAGGCACTGACACCATACCACAGTTTTGTGTGTCAGATCTGCTAATGGTGCTGACCCAATCAGCATTTTACTGCCGATGAATTGCTCTTCATTATCATTCTACACTAGAATTATTCTGGGATTTGGAACACGTATATAAATAGGCTCACTGAATGTGCCCAAAATTTAGCTGGCATAAGGTTGCACAGGGAGGCCCGGATTACAGTCTCCTTTCCATTCCTGTTGCAACACTCCTCAGTATTACAACTTTTCACCAGTCTCCTACATTTGGAGCTCCAGAGCCCAGATTTGTTAACTTTCTGAGAATATTACAAAGTTCCTTTTCTCCTGCTTGTTGAAGCTGCTGGTAAGAATGCAAGTCAGGACAGAGTTGAGATTTAAGGTAGTCCTTTCTGTAAAATGTTCATTCATTTAAGAAGTTACTTAATGATTCAACAGCAGAAGGCTCTTTAAAAATGTATTTTTACAGTCTGAACAAAAAGTAAATGTTGAACAGACAGATGCCTTATGCTCTTTCAAGTTCTGGAAATCAGTAGTAATAAGTTATTTCTGCTGACTTTCTGGTGAGAACAAAACCCCAGCATTTCAGGTCATTTTTCAATCTTTTGCCATGTTATTCTGGTGTGCCAGTGAAAACGTGGTATTTGGTGCTGCACAAGTAAATAATTAGCATTAAAGAACAGAAATGAAGGGACCTATACTAGTTACTGTGCTTTACAGCTATGTTTTTAAGATTGTATCAAAGGCTTTTCATGATTCATGGGAGGAAAAAAGTAGCAAAAAGTCAGCAAAGAAATCCAGGTAAAACTTATATTTAAAAAAACACAATTAGAAAAATGTTGATGTCAGCTGGCAGCACTTGCTAGATTGCTGCACCTTAATATGGTTCACTGAAATCTGCCTGTGTGCTGTCATTTCCTTTAGTAGTGAGCTGTATAGCTAACCAACGAACACACCTTAACCAATCTGTTTGTTCAGATTATAAAGAAAAAAATACTCTGAAAGAAAAGGATTAACCCTTGATTCCCTTTCCTTTGAAAGAACACATTTCACCAGAAAAGGAATCTGTAGATTTGAATATATCTTTAAATACGTTCTTTTCTTTCACAGCCAACAGTCCTTCAAAAAGATCAGCCACAGTGGGATAAAGGTCTGTGAATGTCACTGGAATAGAGAAGGACGCTCTGACCAGTGAGCAGGTTCAGCACAGAGAATCCTCAGTTTTAAGTGCTTGACTGGTGCACACATACGAAACATGCAGGAAGTCAGACTGATGACCAGGATTGATGCCCAGAGGAATTCTGCCTCCTTTCACACCAATGAGACGCCACACCATTGCCAGGGCTTTGACCACTGGCAGCAGGCAAAACGCCCTTGTTCCAGGTCTGCACCATGCACCTGTGAAACTCCATAGGAGCATCATCTTTTCAGCCTACCTAAACCCACTCAACTCAGTGAAGGGCCAGGTGGGCTACCACCCATACTATAGCAGAGATCAGTTTGGACTATGGAACCATCTCTGGCTTTATACTTCATGCATCTTCAACAGCTATTTTCAAAAATTCAGCAGTCTCTCCCTTGAGTTTCAAACTGAAATCAAGTATGGACCCTTCAGGCTGCTCTCTTGTTTGAATTGCTTTGTTTATGTGCAGCACCAGAGCCTTCACCTGAGATGCACTATGTAATTTAAAGCAGTATGTACAAGGTTAAGCCCGTATCTACGCCAGCTATAACTGATACATGGAGTACAGTCTTTTGCAGGTAGCAAACATGCTAAACTGTTAAGCTCTACTTTGAGTGTAGTGGTTAAAACAAACTTAAGTCAGGAACAATTTTGCTCTCAGTCCTACCTAAAAAGACAGAAATGGGGCTATGGAAAATATTTCAGGATCTAGCCCACATATTGTAGGATATTGTAAACGTTTAGCCTGGCAATCAATTGATTGTCATTTTGAAAAGCTGTTTCTTTCCTTTTTTTTTTTTTTTTTTTTTTTTTTTAANTTTTTTTTTCTGTTTGAATTTAAGCTATGAAAAGGAAGGGGAAAACAGCATGGAATTTGAAATGTTCATTCTCACAAACAGGCACAAAAAATGCATTCATTTTTAATATACCTTTCCAGCAAGTGTACCGAATAATCTGCATTTATCACTTGCAGTTGACCCTTTAGCATATGGTCTACCAACACATCATAAACACATTGACAAAGGATTGGAAGGTGGACAAATGCCTGTTTAATTTTAACTAATAGGTATTACACTGTCATGGTTGCCTATGTGTGAATCTATCGGATTCCTCATCATGAAGAGAAGTGCCAGATAGTCTCTACTAAAAGATCAGGACAGGCAGTAACACTGACTCATTTCTTATGGTGTTCTGCTCCAAGGTTTTAATGAGACCAAAGCAGAAAACTCATTCTAAATGGAAAGGAAAGGAGAACTGGGAATGCCAGCCAGCTTTTGCATTCTCAGATGACTGTGAACTAAACTCTTTTTGGTTAGTCATACACAGATTCTTGTTATTCTCTTCATACATTCTTCTCAGAAAAACCTAAGTAATATAAAAATTATGTCCTGCCCCAATGTTACCAGAAACTTATGGAATGGCTGGAACCTAGCCATTCCTTTGCTACAGATCAACAGCCTCCTAATTTTAATACTGATATAAACAAATGGTTCTGGCAGTTTTCCATTAGCTTCCAATTACAGATGAGATAAAATATTAGAGTTCATTAAAATAATGTAAACCTGATTGATTATATTACTTACCCAAGAGACTCAAACATTACAGAATATAGTTACAGAATTAAAATTACAATACATACATTTTCAAAAAAAACCTCAAATCAATAAGTTATTTTGTAAGTCATTATGTATAAGCATATTGACAACACTTAATCTGAATGCTACGTATACCTGGAAGAAGTAAAAAGTAAAGAACAAGTGAAGCAAAGCTTGTGCATCATGATTTTCTATCACATCTTTATAAAAAGATGCAGAAGTGATATCTACTAATATAAAGTTGGTAACACTGAAAGTACATAATCTGAAAGTCCTCCTAGAAATCTATGGAGTCAAAAGTGAGCTAACAGCTAGGGGTAATTTACTGGAAAGTTCTTAAAAAAAACAGCTAACACTACACCTAGAAGGCTTCCTTGTATCTTCATTTAGAAACATCTTTCAATCTCAGTTTTTAAGATTTAGAACTATGAGGGAAGTGTGGTCTGGAATTTTTGTTTCATGTATGAACACATATTATATTTGTACAAAAAATATATCATTTTGAGAAAAATACTTTCAGTCTAAAAAGGGATTCAAGAATTGTGAGCTTTGATTGAGAAGCCTGTATTAACCAAGTACGACATAAGTAACTGAGTGGGGATTCCTACATATTTCTTTACTCCAAGGACAGAGTGATACTTACAAAGGTCAAAAAAAAAGGGAATGTGATTCTGCATTTGCTGTCAGAACAAGGAGAGGATACAATGTCTACTAAATGAAGTAACAAATTCTTTCTCCCTTCCTCAATGTATTGAAAAATATTTCTTTACAAAATGTACTCAGGTATAAACAGGCTTTAAAAGAAGTAAAATGGTTTCCTTGGTTTGCTCTGGATTCTACTTATTTCCATAGAATTTCTGTGTACTGTACAAACGACAAATGTGTTTCCCTCCTAGAGAAGGGAAAGAGACATTTGTTTTCATCCTTAGCAATGATAAATATGTTTTGGAGACAGGAGAAATCACTGGTTACACCTTTGGTATCTGCTCTGATTTTTAAATTGCTACTATTATACTAATTGCTAAAATAGGGTTTATCGATGTATTTTAATTACAATGTTAAACAGGAACTTTTTATTTAAGTGCTAATGAAGCTTTTACGTAAGAATGTATAAAATAGCATAGCTTGAAAGATAAGCTCACATACAAAAGATAGTAACAACACGCAACAATCAAAAAAGACACTCCTTTAAATGGACATTCATAAACATGTCAGTGTACGAGACTCTCTGAACTGTTTCCAAAGAAAAGGAACATTTCAATGAATCATGTACTAACAATACATGAGAAAACAAACATCTGGGCTGTACTCAGTCCAAAGCCTGTCATGGGGAATCTACCGTGCAAATGTTAGGAAGCAGCTTTGATATATGCCAAGGTACCCTACAAGTCCCATAGTCAAAGGCTGTCCGAAACCATAATGTATTCAACGCTTTTCTGGTATGCTTTTTCTTAACTTCCTCTGTGGGACCACCACCCACTTCTGTAGCTAAATTGATTAAGAGGTTTCCCGCAAGAAAAGAGCTGCTTAAAAGGAACATTTTGCATTACCTCACAGCAAAGTAAATTCCAGGAGTTACGCTATGTAGACAAGCATGCAAACACACACATACAGACATATATATGTATGTATCAACCCTATACACTGATAACTTGTCTCTAATGAATACCAAAAAAAGACAAACTCCAAACAGAGCAGCTAGACAGGAGTGATGTGTCTTCATCCAAAACCTGAGTAAACCCCACATATTCTACTACTGTCCATCAGCAGAAGTAGTCATGTTCAGAACTAGCTCAGTTTGAACAGCCTAGGCTCCAGCTTCTTAGGATCCAGAACCTGGACACTCCACTGGACACTAAATTGGCCATGAGATTACGAGTCCAGTGGCCTTTTTCACATTGTGCCTGTGACCTCCGTAAGACTAGACACTCCAAGAAATTATCACAGGATTACAGAGTCTGACTTGGGGCAGGGGGGCTCATTCTTTGGCCCTGTGAGCTCTGAATTCTTTGCTACTCTGGAGAAGATCGCCTTGAAGAACTTCTTGAAGAACACAGGTATATTATTCAGCTTGCACGCTAAACTGCTGGCTGTGGCTTGTCCAGCCTTTGGGAGCCTGAACTCCTCCAAGCTAGGGGAAGAAAAAAGCCCAGATGTCCAATTTGAGTGGGAACTGTAACCAAACTATATATGTAATAAGTATTTCCTCTTTAAAATAAAAAAGTGAAACCTGATTTAACTACACATGTATCATCAGCAGAGGATACTGGGCTTTGGATCCCAGTAAGGTGAAATGCCTAACTCAAAAATCAAAGAAAGACAGAGGTGTTGACACCGTTCTTTGCTGGGTCTTTCCCACTGGCTTGTTCAACGCAGCACTCAGTTCAGCCTGCAACGTCTTGACTCTGCTCTGAGATACTGAACTCTGCACACAACTGGAAATGGAGGCATCTCATTCTGGGGCCAAGTGCCTACAAAAGATATTCACCCAAAACCTTTCTTTGATTGGTAATTTTTGTTATTACACAAAGACATATAACAGACCCCTCCTTTAATGCAAACCAGCAGGACTCGTCAACATAATGCAACTATCAAATGTACTTTTCAGTCAGGTAGAAAACATACATACAGTCCATCTGTTATATTTCATGGCACAAAAGACTGTGGAACAGGTCTGCGGACCAAAATCTGTTTAGAAAACAGCCCTTAAGACAGAGTCTGTAGAGAGAATTCTTACTATAATTGCACTAACAGCACAAAGTTATTAATATAATTGCACTGATGGACCACTACATTTGAATTTGCACAAATGTAAATTTACATTGAAAAAATGTATGCATGAGACAGAATACAACCCCTTACAGATTCTTCCATTAAATTAAATAAACCAATAAAGAGAAAAGTGTTCAAATAAAAAAGCAATAGTCAGTATAGCTACCACAGCAAGAGACAAACCTATTCAATATATGCAGCTAATTCCATGCACTTCAGCACTGCAACTCATCTGGAGTCTAGACAAGAGGGATGCTAAATAGAAGCTCAAAAATATTCAAATACTCAAAAATATTTTGTCCTTGACTATTGCACTCTACTGCATAATTCTTACCTTTAAACCTGCCCTACTACAGAGCAGTATTCTCCCAAAATAATGTTCTTTTCCTTAGAATTTCTTTATGTAAGCCTCACCATCACTGGCCCTGCACCACTGAAGTCCCAAACTGAGAAAGAAGTGGAGAAAAGGACTAAAAGTGATTGGAGAGTTTAAAATTGAAACTGCAGATACACAATCAGAAAGAACTCAATTTTTAAAACGTCTTAGACCTTGTTCCTCATAAGCAACCTGAATAATTACAGCATCATGCTGAAAATTGGTAATATAAGCCAAAAAAAGTTCCACAGAGAAGCAGTAAAAATACAGATGATTCTTTATCAGGAAATTATTTAGAATAGTTTAAAAATAACTAAGGCATTAGGATTTACACATCTGTATTTCAAATTACAGATTTAAGTTTATTTTCAAATATGTGTTTGTTACGCCCATATAGAAAGAATTGTGCTATAATATTTTAAACTCCGTGTGGAGAAACAGTGTGCCTTCATCTGTTTTGTGTTCTTCAAAATTAAGAAAAGCTATCCCCAAGAAAATAAATAACCACTAAGTACATTCAAACCAATCCAGGTAATGGATGATGAAGAAAGATAAACCACATTATGTGTATTTCTGAGAAGAAAAATATATATATGAGAAGCTCTGACTAGACAACTACGTAACTGCAAGACAATTGGAAAACGTAAATGACTGTGGCAACAGCTAGTCTGGATTATGGATGATAATGGAGATTTTTGGAGATTCATATCTCCACATCCTGAGGAATCATAGAATCATGGAATGGTTTGGGTTGGAAGGGACCTCAAAGCCCATCTAGTTCCAACCCCCCCACCATGGGCAGGGACACCCTCCACCAGAGCAGGCTGCCCAAAGCCTCGTCCAACCTGGCCTTAAACACTTCCAGGGATGTGGCTGACATATGTCAGGCAAGGAAATTATAATGTGTAGATAACGGGATTCACCAATAATAAAGATCACAAAGAATTCAACATATGCTTCTAAAAGAGTACACTCATAAGTAGGTATATTTGCCATGTAAAATAATGATTGCATTTACTTGCTTTCTTGTGTATATATGGTCACATCCTGACAATCATGTAATTTTTTTTCTCTTTAATTTTATATTAATTCTTCCTATTACATTTTTTTCACCAAAGAATGATTATATATATCTTGATGAAAAAAAAAAAAACCATAAAAAAGCAAAGGTTGCATCCTGAAAATTAGATCTTCACATTGATCCAATGTAACTGCAGTACAGTATTAAAAATAACATTTCTAATATTAAAGATACACTAACAAGTCTCTTCTTCTGCCAAAGGTTGTATAACATCCTAATCAAGTGATATAAATTTTTAACATCCAATGTGTTTTGTGTTTGCCATACAATAGATAGGAGTGGAGAAGGAAAACTATAGGACTTGCCTGCATTTGAAAGATAAGACTTCATGATTAACATTGCCTGGGAATTTTAAAGTACTAAGAGCTGTTTCTGAATAGTTCCATATGTGAACACTCTTATTTTGGAATAAGAGTGCTTTGTTCCTGTTCAGCTTGACCCACTTTCCACGTGTATTTAATTAGTAACAGTTTTATGTGTAAGAAAGCCTTTTGTTTGTTCTCTTGATTAAAGCAATAAAGTTCAGGATCTAGGGTTTCTGATTCAACACAACTTAAACATTTTTTTTAAAATAAATGAGGTATGGAAACAGTGCCTAGGTATTAAAATGCAATTGTAGCATTTTCACTGTTTCCCTAAATAAATTATTTCCAAGGTAAAAAGGTTTTTCAACAGTCTTCAGTTAGCAATTGCTTTCTGCTGTAATCTGTAGGCTGTAGATGGTTACCCACAATTCTTTAAGACAAACCTACTCTTTGCAAAACACAAACTTACAGCAGAGGTTTTTAAAAGTATATACCAAAGGGTCAACAGTAGTGTCTTAGCACTTCAGAAATCAAGCTATTTACCTGAAGTAAACCCATGCAGTCTAGAGAGGGCAAGAGGAGCTCACTCTTCCCATAATCATAGCTGAGCCAAATCCAGGCGAACAGAATCTGCGGTGCCAACTTGAGCTGTCAGGCCCAGCACTGTGCAACCACATGCACCCAGATACCTGCTGAGAATGCAAGCGGTGTGAATCCACACTGACTCAGAAAATACAGTGTAGGCAGGTTTAGAAACTTAAAAATTTGGAAGCCTAACTTCAGGTGTCTGTAAATATGTCTAATAAGTATGTATGCATGTTTGACCTAGGCCTGATACCACAGCTTTGGCCACATCAAGTCTCCCAACCTACTGATGCTTGTGTAGAAATTAGTACATTGTTAAACACCACAGCATCAGCCTAGAGACGGCAGCCAACTCTTGAGAAGCAGGAAGAACAGCTTCACTGAGCCTTGTCATCTCCTCCTGATCCCAAGTGCTCCTTGTCCATGGCACAGCACAAGCATGCAGGGTACCTTAAATCACTAAAGTAATATCAGAGAGTTTGTCACGAGCGGTTAAGATGTTTAATCTTGCAATGGAACAGATGAGGAATGTTCACATAGCATGAAATGCAGCATAAAAAAGTTATTTCTTATGCATTGCTCAGCCATTTATTATTGGCTGTAAATGGCAAGGTTTGGCACCATGCTGCCTACAGTGGTTCTATCTAACCCACGCCCTCTGGTAAATTTTCAGGCTGTGGGGCAGAGGGATTAAGCCCAATGCTGGACTGTCCCCAGCTGGATGGCTGACAAATAAGGGCCCACATGCAGACTCAGACATACTTCACTAAGAAGAAACAGAAATTCTTCACCTATGTAATAAAGCAACATATTTATATATGTTGCACCCTGCCAGAAAGTTCTCTGTACTGCATGAGTGAAACCTTCCAACTCTTCATACCCAACAGATCTGTGTAACTGTCCTATAAACGAAGATTTCTCTCCAGTCATTAAATCTTAATTCAGATCTCACATGTTTGATCTTCGTTTAAAAAATGGAAGATCACATACTATGCATTCAGCAGGTAGTGTCATGGCCCTTGCTGATGTGTTTAAGAACAGATTAAAACTTCAAGTAATTTGGCAGGCTACTGTTAAGACAATGATGCCATATTTTAGCTTGTGGCTGATGTAATCTTGCTCTTACATTCTACTGCTTCCATAAGAAACCGTGCATTGCTGCTTTCTAGGAAACAAGAAATGACACTATATGCCACATTAACAATGCTTCTTCGAAATCTGTCACATTTTCTTTTGAAAATTTTTCCACTGAAATTACTTTTAGAAATACTAGGGGCTTCAAAAATATTTGATGTACAGTCTAGAATAAGAAAACCACTGGAAATGAAATTACCACCTGTTTCTATTCATTGCTGTTCTGAAAGAGAAATGTAAGTTGTGTTATTAAGCAAAACAAACCCTTTTCCTCAACAACTGCATTTTTATGTCAGTGTTTGTATTATCCCTGAAGTACTGATCTCTATTGATCTGTAACCATGTCTTATTTTAGAATACCTCACAGGGATTAGGTAGGAAGCGTAGCAGACTCTCTCTGTGTAACCACACTGAATAAGCTCTTCACATCTACGCTAACCATCAACCACTGAAAAATTGTGACATTTGAACAATGGAAAACTGGTTTTCCTTTCATTCCATGTCCTTCGAACTACTGAAAAACATCCTCACAGGAACTGCAGAAGAGCATAATTCAGTTATGGTAAATCAAACATACCTCCTGTTTCACGTTAAGACTACACCATAAATACATATCAACAAAAGCAACATCCTAGCTAGGAAAATTTTTAAGAATAAAAGTAATTATCTTTTACTGATCTATTCAATGAAAGAATATTACATATGTAATTTATTCCTCACCTCCTAGGTGGTCTGTTTACTTTTTGCAATTAACATGTCTTGAAATGAATGTTTTACATATTTTCAATGTATTTTTAATATATTAAGTTTAGAAATAAATTACTTGTTTGGACACAAAAGTCTGCTTGAGGAAAAATGTCTTTAAAGCAGAAATACTTAGGATACAAAAAAGCTACTGGACATTATTAAACTATATTTTATAGCACATTATCTTATGTTGTGAAAAATCAATTCTGTCTTTTTATATACTCAACCACATTTTCAGTCATGAATCACATTCTTACTGATATCAAATATGCTTTTGTGCTTTCCTGTCAGATTTACTTCATCAGTTTTATCCCATTGTCTGCACATGTTTTTGAAAGTTATTTATGGAAAATCTTATTTTCACTTATTTCTGACTACTGATAACAGCTCTGGCATGAAAACACATCACTACTTCAAACACTTGTTTGTTGAAAAATAAAAGGACAACAGCCTTAAGAATAGAATTACATTGTGGTATTTTTTAAAGAAAATTGCAAAAATTACCCTGTACAATAAAGCAAATGCTACATACGTCATAACCACCGAATCATGAATCACAGACTCACAGAAGGCGGATGAGAAGGTTTTACTTACTTTCAGTATTAGCAGATGCACGTTTAAATTCTGACCATCAATGTTCCCGTCTTTAAAGCTCCCTGTCACTTTCTAATGAGAAGTTTGTTACACATTTGCCAATATTGAAGCTCAAAGTCAGGGATACTAGAATTTGCCCTCAAATCAATGAAATACTATTCTGAAATGAAAATTTCTGCTTTCAAACTGTATTTACATTGGTTATTTCCCTCTCAATCAGCCTGTTCTCCTCCTTATCCACACACAGAATGTATCAACATAGCTTTTAAGTTATGACTGGTATTACAAAATTAATATAAAATGCTATCTCAGTATAAAAAATGTTATACTAATAGTCAATGTTTCAATAGCAGAGAATTACTAAACACAGAAGGAACTGCCCAGTGTAGGGATACAAGATGAGATAGGTCGCTAGAGCTAAAGAGAACATCCATCAAGTTTTAATGTAAGACTAGTGAAAAGGAATCATTATGGGACCACCACTCTGTTCTCAATAGTGAATGGAAAATATTTGATGTGTATAAGAAACCACTGGATCACCACTTTCAAGTCACTGTCTGTAAAAAGCATGGCTTCTACATTACTAACTAAAATGTGAATGTTTCTCTGTCGTGTTTAAAAGAATCATTTTTATAAGTCAATATTCTACCACAGGATTCTGCTAAGAAATAGTGCTTTAGGGAAAGACTTTATTGATTAGCACACAATATCTGTTGCTTTTTATGTAGGCAAAGAGTTATTAAGCATACTGCATGCACAAAATTGCAGCAGCTGTGGATAAACTCAACACAGTGAATTAATTACTAATTTCAAATGTTAAGAAATAGCCCCAGGGAAGCTGCCCAAGACATTTTTATCCAAAAGCAGTATGACTGCCATATTATTAATTAAAATTTAGGAAGAGTGCCATAGATATGCAAGAAACTCAAGAGCAGATACTCACAACCTAAGAGAGTAGAGAAAGTAGAAGCTAGCCTACAAACAGATTATCAAGGAAAGAAAAATTAAGTGAAAGAAACAGACCTAGGGGTAATTATAGAAAAAGAAGAAAGGACAGATAACAGATAAAATCAATGAATAATTAATTAATTTAGAAGAAGTGATTCACTGTCATGCAAATAAGAAGGAGAGTAAAAGAAACCAACACACAATATGTGTAATTTTGCAGGATGTAGAATCTGGACAATTAAACCAGCATTTACTTGGTTACCATTGCTGTTTCCAATGTGAGAAAATGTTTAATTGCTGTACGAATAAAATCAATCACATTTAGGTCAAACCATCTGTAGACAGAGAAGCAGGAAAATATCTCAAGGAGACAAATGCCAGTCTCTTCATTTAAGCCAGTGCCCCTAAAAAAAGATTTCAGACAAACTGGGCAAAATTCATTTTGCAGACTGTTTTTGAACCCTCTTCTTCTTTGATGACAAAGGTGAAATATTACTGTATTTTTTGCTTGATACTGTAAGTGCATTTTTTAAAAAAATCAAACTGAGGGATGTTGACAATCTATCCAACTCTTATTTTCAGTCTTTTATTTCTTCTCAGTATTATTTTGAGTTCATAAAGTGGCATTATCATATCTATTTTCTGTTTCAGGTACAGATGAGTCTTTTTTTCGGTTCTTCTTTCTTCTGATTCTGTCTTCTTTGTGGGTATCCCCCAAACATATTGCTGACAAACTTATTGCAGTCTGGTGAGCTCTTATACAAGATACCACCAGGAGCATCTTGTTCTTTCTTTGAGACATGGGTGTTGAGCAGCTGCCTTAGCTAACATCATAAAATGTAATATGGAAGCCTAAACTTCACCACTAAGACCTAACTCAAGGTTATTAGAGTTTAAGTAATTAAAAAGTTACTGAAATTATTCAAATAGCCAAACAGCAGCAATCTGCAAGAATAAATTTTGTTTGCAATGTGTTCCGTTCATAATGTTATTGATCTCCCTCAGAAACATGAAGCTTGAAAATATAATACATACTTTTGTGATTTATTTGAAAATTTGTATCTTCAGATATATACATATAAAATTAACAAGCAAACTAATTAACATATGTTGACAACTGTTGAAGTAGAGTATCTTAGACTCATATCTTGCCTATCTTAGACCCCTTTTGATCTTGCTTGTTTCACACACACATTTTAAGATGGGATGAAAGACTTTCTGCAGGTGTCTCCCAGTTCAAAGGGACAGCAGAAGGTACCTTGATGACAAGGTCAGACTGGACACTGAACTTGTACATAGTTCTACTGAAATGTAAAGTGACCCACTAATGTTCTGCTACTTAAAAAGGCATCTGTTTGAGGTATTATTTGAGCAGCAAGGAGCATTACCTTTTACCATATTATTATGCTTTTGTCCAGATAAAATAGATGTTTGTAGTCTGATATTTCAATTTCCATATTGCTATTGCTAGATTTCAAAGGTTAAGGAGAACTGTAATAGCACTTTAACCTCCAACTTGGCACACATTCCAGATATACAAGTTCTGGCTGTGCAGAAGTAAGAATAACCTGATGGGTAGTTTCCACCAAAGAATACATTTCTTGAAGTTTTTTGTACCTCAGAGACAGCACAGGGGAAGTCTGATATATAAACTTCTCCTCACTAGCCACTCAGGACAAACATCACAGTTTACAGGCTGAGTATAGCTTGGCATGTGGTAACTTCCTTTAATGTGTATATAATCTCATTTTACATTATATTACTGTAAACAAATTTTCTTTGAAACAAGTCTACAAAAAATTTCATTAACAGATCCTGAAAATATTTAAGTGAGATACTTAAAGCTAAAGGCATATTTAACATGAGGAGATTTACATAATGCTCCCTCTGATGGTCAGAGGATCTATTGAACGTCTTCACTGTGACATAAAGAACTGACCTATCATTCAGATAAAGGAGTATATATTGAGAAGCACAACTCATTCCAGCATACATTGGTCTTCTTGGGGATTGAGGTGACATAAAACAGCTGCCATGAGGTGGGTGGTCTGAAGAATGACATTTTGTTGGCTTGCTGTTTTGTCTGCTTTAAAGAATAAACTGTATTCTACTTTGAGGATGATGCTTCAACATTACTGTCACTGTCATGTCAAATTTTAACTCCTGAATACATACCCTGTGGGGCTGGCATGCACATGCAGAGCAATCTTCTGGTGCAGAGATATCTGTAGGCTCTGCTGAAGATAGTGGATGCTGCTCTGTAACATATTGTCAAAGCCTGTTTACCTGCTGTGCATATTGCTGCAGCTCAGCAGGTGTTTCACCTCTGCCTTTATTCATATCAAGCTTTTATGCTTCCTATAGTTTTAAACATGCTTTTAAAACGTGCCGCTACCAAGTTGATATGTGTTGTGGCACTTATTAGCCATGGTAGTATGCAATTCTTTGCTGTGTATGGATTTCTGTTTCTAACATTAGCTCTGATCCCTTTTTAGATCTTTTCATCTTATTAGATGAATATCACACTCAAGTCTGGCCCAAACTCCAGGTAACAAAAAGTAAATACTGGTTTTGTATTTTCTGTGCACTTCAAGGAAAGAAGATAACTGCTTGAGTACATGAACATGTAAAAAGAACTAGAGCTGGACACAGTGTTTTATCTGTATTAAGTAATTTTCCAATTTCACTATTTCTGATGTATTAATAGAACTATATTAAAGTCACTCCTGTGTTTATTCTAATGTCCTAGCTACCTATAGTTCCTAAAAATTCTACTCAAATCACATTTTAAAACATTTTAAAATTAGTTTTTCAAAATTCATTAAAATATAGTTTCTTGTTCTCTGAAATTAAAAAATAAGTCATTTAAACTCTGTTCCAACATAGCTGTTTTCCTTCTCCTACTGGCTTTAGATAAATATATATTAACATGTACAAAACCAGAAAAAATTAACTGCATGTATTTGGGCAAGATGCATCTACGTCCACATAGGACTGAGAAAAGTGGGAATAATACTACATTTTTTTAATGTGTCTTCAGTGAAGAACATCCTTTCAAATAATATGACTAGAGAAAGCCAGATGCAGTACTCATGTAAAAATAATTTAGAGGCGAATTCTGTTTGGACTGTGAAAATGACACCTCCACAAATTCTTTATGCATTGTCACACCAGGATTGAGTTAAAGCCAAAGAAGCATCTTATTCTTGCTCTGACAATCAGTTGATTGACTACTGTTATAAAGCATTTAATGGGACTCATATTCAAAAGACAGCTGAAAGACTGACTGTCTTATTTTAGCATTCTGACATGTCAGTAACAAGACAAGTTCAAGAAGAGAGACTTAAACAAATGTTTTGAAAAAACATTGTCAATATCTACCAAATATACTATGAACAGCTATTATTTGTAATGAGTTGTTCACCAAATTTCTTAATCAGATACATATTCCAAAATATTGCTAAGTATATTTGTGAATAGTGGAGCCTCAATTTCACCCAAATGAAGAATTTTATACCACGTTAAATAATCTTATAATTTCTCTTTCTCTAAGCATTTGGATGCACATAAATACATATTTGAATGTACAAACATGTACAGAAGACATTAGATATGTAGTTATAGACACGGATGTAAATATAACTGATATATGCATAACACAAGGTAATAAATATGATAATATATTGAGATAGATAGATAGATAGATAGATAGATAGATATGTATAAATATATCTCACTTTAATTTTGACTGGTCTGGATTTTGCAATAGTGTTGTCACTAATTTAAATGGACATCCTACACTTTTTTTTCCTCTGTACTGCTTTTGATTTGTTTTGTAACAGTCTACCTAAGCTAAGGTGGCCCTAAGTGCAAACAAAAACATTTATAAATCCCCAAATTTAGCATTTGCAAAGCACCTGACATGCTTAAAGTATTGTATAAGTATTTAATCATAAGTCCTCAAAACAGTTCTCAAGACCAGTGAGCACTGCCATCAGCAACGGAGCAGCACAGGGAAACAAGTTACCACAAGGCAGAAACCAAGTCATTGTCAAAGCCCTACACAGAGTCCTGAAACCAGCACTAACTCTTAATAGTGGTATTTATGTAAAGCTGGTCCAAACAAAAGAAATTTAGAAGCAGTACTAACTGTTCATGAACACCCTTTGTCTCCAACATAGTGTCAGTTTTGATAGCACTAAGAATGAAACAATCCAAATCTTGAAAAGCAGCTGAAAAACAGCAGATGAGGCACCAGGTATAACCACCTTTAACCTGCCTGTTAACCAGGTATGGTTTTTATGATGATGAAAAAAACAGTATGTGCTTAGGAAAAATAGAATATAATACACTATTCACATGTATTTCTGTCAATTATAAGCCTTTGAAAGTTGGATATTTCCATTAAAATTAGCTCAACAAGAAGAGGTGCCTGAATCAGAAGCTTTCCTTTTATTTTATGCTCATCATACCTTTAAAGGTTTTGCAGAATTTGTGGGTCAACATGGCACCTTCATAAAGTCTTCATCTTCTTGAGATTTTTTAGTCCTTAACAAGGTATCTTCACAACAAACAGAAATTTTCATTTTTCTGAGATTCCTTATTACTTACGGGTGAAGACAGAGCTTTCCTTTAAAACTGTCCACATGAGAAGAGATTCCAGTGAAACTATCCACCTGACAAAGGATTCCAGTGAAGATGTTTCTCTTCAGCTAGTTGAGACAGCAATGGTCTTGGAAGATTTTCCTGATGTTGCATGTTTTGTTCTTTCTTTCTTTCTGAGGATATGATCATTCATTGATTATGAATATTTTCACTACTAAGGAGTAGTATGCTTTGGAGTAGGAAACGTTAGATCCACTGAATAATTTGCTTGTTGGAATGATTTCTGGTCATTTTCTTTTTTTTTATATTTCTGCTTATTGCCAGAAATCTGGAAAATGTTGCAAGGTATATGAGAACAAAATTATCATAGTCTTTAAGTAAGCATTTTATTGTTGAGGCTCCTTGTAAAGATTTTTCATATTTCTTTCCTATTATTAGATGATCCATACAAGAACAGATGTTCTCTTTTCCTTAAGTAGGTCAAAGTAAAGACTTTGTTTTACTAAGGTTTAATAAGACCATTCATATTCCTGTTGAGATGGAACTATTGCTCATTGACAACACACCAAATAGTGTTTTGCTCTATTTCTAAATTTCTACTTCTAAAGAAAAAAGACAAAGTTAAGTTTTCACATGAACTTCGTTATGAATTTCAGTATCCCATGTCTTCCAACACCACTACATTCAACCTTTAACATGACTGCAGGAAAAGAAAAAAAAATAAATCCCCAAAACCAAAAACCAAGCTGTACCAGTACAAAGGAGAAAAATATAAACTGGCTTCCAAAGACCATGACCTGCTCCCTGCTATAAACCTATCTTTTGAGACTCATCTCTAACGTGACATATATAAAGAATCAGCCTAATTAGGACAGATGAAAAAAAAAACAATTAATACAAAAAAGCTTTGTATTTTGCTGTATTACTACTTGACTGTCTTCCTGTGCCATCTGATTTCTTAAAGATCTGCAGGTGCAGGAATGGTCTTTTTAAAGATATTCCCAACACATCACACAATACTTTCCTAGATTTAAAGGAGTGACAGCATTTAAGAAAAATCCTCAACATTGTCTAATTATTCCACTTAGAGTGTTTTAACTCATGTTCTTAATATGACTAATAGCACCCCAAGATCCACTCTCAGCTACTGGGAACTAACCGTCACAGAGAGGTTTATTGCACAAGCCATTATCCCATAGTCTCTCAGTCCATAGACCTTCCATGCGTATCACCTCAAGTTCCAGCTATACACGACTTGTGGCAGAAATGAAAAGACAAGCCTAGAATATTAATCACACAGATGTGAAGCTTCTGTTCAGATAAAGCAGGAGGACATGAGTGTGATTTCTAGCATTGTAATGATCTAGGCAAGGTGTCTACACAATGTTTAAAGTCTTGATGGTATTCTGAACAATTAATATGAAATCTGCTGTACCACTGAAATTCTCTCTATATATGAACATAGTCCAAGTAAGGTCACATGTCTGCCAAAACAGAGACATTTCAGTTGGCATTAATCATCTATAATTACCACGTCCAATTTAACTTAGTCACCCAGGCTGTTTTTATAGTCAACAGAGAGATGAGCAGCTCCAGAGAGTGATACATGTCACTTATCTTAAACACTCATTTTAGGAGGAGAAATGGAACTGAATTCTGGGGACGGATAGTTGAACATAAACTTTAGGTGTCAGCAAGAAGTACCGCATAGTGTTCCTGGAAAGCCAGGATTGAAGAACAGACTCCTGTCAGACTCTGTGGATATTATTACAAGAATTGCCTAACATACACTCCAGAAAAAAAAAAAAAAAAAGGCTTTTCAGGCATATAACTTATAGACACAAGAGATATAAGAGGAAAATGAAGATGTACTTACCAAAATCAATAGAGGACTCACAGTAGTAGTAACCATTCGGTTGCTTTTTTTTCAACATGGAGCAAAGATCTAGGCGGTGCAGGATTTCATCTCCAAAATAATGGCTTTTAAAATCTTCGTACAGGCTTGAGTCAATTTTTTTCACCTTTAAATAGCAACATAAAAATTAAATTAGGCATTCTACTAGAAGACTCAATTTTCATATTTAATTCCTATAGTTTTCATTTTAACCAGAGGTATAGTTAGCATGGAAAACTACTTCAAGGTGCAAAAAGAATACTGAAACAATAAGGTGCCAAATCTTCTGTTATAGTTAAACACCGTCTGCTGCAGAACTTAAACAGGGAAATAAAACTGTCATTACACCTCCTTTCTACTCCTCCCTCTTCAGTCCTGTAAGAAACAAATTGACATGCACAATACTACAACTGCTTTAACTTCCAGTGGTTTGCAAAAGTCTTCATGGAACATGTAACTGGAAATTATTCTTGCTGTCATCACCGGGCATGCTACTACAAGGAAGAATCTCAAATGTTTGTCAAGGGGCAGTTTTCTGGGTCTTTAAAATCGCCAAACAGGAAAATGTGGCTGTATTTAAATAGTGCTAGACTTTTTATCTCAGTAAATCTAAACACTTACAGTGATTTAGAATATCAGTATCATTATGTAGTTTTGCATATACAAAGTGGAACATAATAAATATTCTATCAGGCTGTTTTCAGAAACCTCATTTCAGTAGTCGTTTTAAGAGTTCAGGGCTCCTCACTCCATCATATTTTCAATAAAAATAGATGATCTCTCTAGAAATTCAATACTTTCTCTTTCAATCTACCTTGAAATAATACTGTTTGCTTTTTAAAAATTGTTACTATATGCTAAGGGATGTTAGGAGCAACCACTGCCTCCAGCAGCTCCAGCCCAGGGCTCCTGACTCCCTGGGTGCTGGAGCCCCATCCCATGCCCCAGGGACCCAGCGTCTCTGGTGGGTGTACCTGCTACCTTCACGTCCCAGAGACACATACACATGCTCAGAGGACATGGACACGGCTGACTACACAGGCTGCCACAGACAAGGTGCTGCCTTCAACAGCACCCACGTACAGGGCTCACAGGAGCCACAAGTACAGATAGCCCCTGGCAGAGACAGAAGCTCACTAGTGCAGGCACACGATTCTCTCCAGGTTCAGAAGCACACGCACGTTTCTGCATCCCCCAAGCACCGTCATGGCCCCTCTGCCCACCCGGCACCCCTGCCCAGATCCCAGGCCCTCTTATCCATCCCATGGGTCACCCACATACTGGCTGGTCCAGCTTGAGGTTTGGTAGTGAACACCCACACCCCTCACACACCCGGTTTGAGGATGATACAGACATCTGCCCCCAGCAGCCAGCACCCAGCACACTGGCTCGGTCAGACAGGTGTGCCCGCCAGCCCTGTTTCACGCACAACTGGCCCCTTTTACATGCCTTTCTGTCCACCCCTCCTGTGCTCCTCCCCGATCCCCTTCCCCTGCACATCCCCTATCCATTTGCACAGTCCCCTCAACTCCCCCAACCCCCTGGACCTTCAGCTTTACATCCCCAACAGCTGCAAAGTCCCAGTTTGCTTGTGGTTTCTTGATAGCCCATCAATCAGTGTGATCAACTGGGTTTGTTTCTTGGTTTTGTGTGTTATGTTTGACATGTTTGTGTCTCTGTATATTTTGTTTATTGCATCCCCCTTCTCCGTCCTCTTCCATTTGACAAGGTCCTCAACCAGACAGTCCCACTGAAATTAACATCCCCATGCTCCACAGTCCGTGTGGCTGACCAGCTTTGGCTCTTGCTGTTGCCTCCCTTACCATATGCTGGTCAGGTTTGTGTCTCTGTATGTGTTGTTCTGGGCCTTCTCCTTTTCTTATTATCCCTTCTGCACTGAAAAGGTCCCTCATCAGCCACCCTAAAGGGGATAGACGCTGTCTCCTCCCTCACACCTCTACACTGTATCCGCTCCTCTGAGCATTTCTTGTGATGCTTCATTTACAATTACTCATACGCAAGATGGGCTCAGTGTCAGTACGTCTACTGAGCTTTTACTTAGGTACAAAATTATTGACTTCAGAAGCACTTTGCTTGAGTAAGTACCTGCACATTTGGGTCTCTAAAGTCTAATTTAGAGATTTTTGGTCCCCTTTACTAAATTAGACTTTTGGTCCCCTAAAGTCTAATTTAGTGAAGGTCAGAAATGTCTTTCCATTTCCTTAAGCTCTGAAACGATGACATCTAGTGGTGGATGCTTTTTGTTTTTCATTTTGGGTACACAACCTCCGTGGAAGTCTACATTTATTCCATCCTCACTATCACTATTTAAAATGTGATATTCTATAGATAGATTAGTCCTTATGTACTAAGGTTATTTTGAAATTAAATCATCTTTCTTTGCTTTTTGGCTGACAGTTCTTGGAAACACATCTTAACATCGGTCAGTAACAAAAAAAGACCTTTTCAGTCAGGAGAACACTTGTGAAAATGTGAAGCTTTGAGTATTTGTGGAACAAAATGAGGAAAAGATCAAAATCACTAATTCACGCTCTAATAAAAAATATAGCATTTACGAGAGGTTGGGATTTTGCTTGTCACAAACAGATTGGTAAGGTGTGAATCAAATTATGTATGTTCAGGAACTGAGTTATGCTTGTGATGCACTACTGAAAGATATTTGGAAAAACAGCCATGGGAAAACCAAGATATTTTTAGTAACTTGGAGCAATTTCTGGAGCACTGTTTGTAACGAGATGTGAAAGGATGAAACAATGCAGGTGCATGGGAAGGTCACGGTTCATTTCTTAATTGAAAGGGTCTGGGGCAACAGAGATGAAGGACAGCTGTTGTTACCACATGGGAAAGTTATAGATGCTGATTATAAAGCTATGCTATAACTGGGGGAGGGTGAGAAACAGAGTACTTGAGAGGCCATTTTGAAGAGTTTGGTGCTGGAAGGGGAGACATCTGCCTCTTGAAGCACTGTAGTGAATGGGTGCCTATAAAGGGACATGGCTAACGTGTAATGTGGGCCTGGAGAGGCATTGCATGTGGAACTCTTGCAAGACTGGTAGGGCACCAAGGAGACAGCATTTGGTAGCCCTGTCACATCTGTTAACTGTCTGTGCCTCTGTATGCAGGCAGGGAAGGTGCAGCCTGCTGTCCTCAGCCTGCAGTTAAACCCTCCAGCTGCACACAGTGACCATGGCTGCCATTAGCAGGTGGTGGCCAGGCAGCATTTGCCCCTTTGCAGGACCAGGGCAGGAAGGCTCAAGTGGTGACAGGCCTTCCCACGGCTGCAAAGCAAGGCATCCAACACCCTCCCACAAGCAGCTTCAGCTTCCATGCACAAGACCCCACAGCCAAAATGGCTAGCTCCCAGCACCACATATCCAGCTCTTCCAAGGAGAGGGCTGCATATGAAGATCCATTTACAGTTGCTCAAAGTAACTGGTTAAGTGAACTGCAGGTGCTGAAATGGGTGAAAGAAGCGAGTAGTGAGGAGCTCTGCAGCAGATAAGGACGGCCACGGGTCCCGCAGGAGCACGGGCAGGTGGTGCAGAGGTCATGGAGATGCTGTGTGGGAGCAGATGCTCAGCATCCCATGCCGGCCAGCAGGCTGGGCTGCTCAGAGGGCTTCTTCCCACCACCTCCTCTCCCTCCCTCTCAGGCACTCCGAGGAGGCGGAGAGGGGTGCTCTCATTCAGCCGGGAGGCCGTAAGGGAGGTTGAGAGCCCATTCCCCGCACGACGCCCGGCACTTACTGCCGGACGAGGCCTTTTGTGGGCCTCCGCGCGGGCCGGGCAGCTAACGGCGGCGCGGCAGGGGCGGGGCGGGATGGCGGCCGCGGCCTGGCGCGGAGGAGGGGGGCAGCGCCACAGCGCGGCGCCTTCCTGACAGGAGCTGCGGCGGGGAGAGCTGAGCGCGGGAGCGCGAAGCACTTGCAGGGAGAAGGAGGGGAGGGAGGGTCAAGATAAAACTTGTGGACTGTGAGGAGACGCAGCAGCCGTGACGAGCTGCCCGTCTGTGGCGAGCAGGGTGAGTAGAGGGGGGAAGAAGTGGGAGAGGGTTGGAAGTGAGTTGCTGACAGCGACTGTGGACTCAGTAGGGTAAACTGGTATGGTCGATCCCTGCAAGAGCATGTTATGTACTTGTATAGAAACTGGTACTATGTGATGGTGCTGCATAAATACCTCTGGAACGATGACCAGTTTATGTGGCTGCATTGTTGTCAGTGCTCGTGGGTGTCCTGTACCTCTGAGAGAGGATGATTCTGTACATGTATACACATGTGCATGTGTATCACTATCTTTAAGGGTATTTGGGCATATATGTATACTAGCTAAAATATACAAAGAAAAACTGTAAAACCATTCCAGCATTGCTGGTGGTTAGCTCAGTTACACCTCGCTTGGAAGCAAGATGGCAGCTGTAGTTAGTGGCTGCATCTTTTCACTTGCACAGGTAACATATCTTTAATTCCTGGCAGCATCTTAGTTTCTCCAGGGTTGGAAGTGTGAGTGTTAACCTGCGGTTATCAATTACAGTTACTTCTCAGGACTTTTTGGATGAGTTGTGAATAAAAATACCTTTCTCCAACAGAATGAGTGCCACATCAGCCACGAGTTGTGCCTTGCCAGTACCGCTTGGGACCGAGCAAGAGGACCAAGAGTGCTTTGAGACACACATGTCTGTCTTGTGGTATGCAGGGCAGCTTGCAATTACTTATTATGATACAGAAGATTGCTCAGTCTACTTCATGCCTGACATGCCTGATAATGAAGACCTCAAGCTACTGCAAAAAGTGATTGGGGAAGTTAATCCTCGATGCATAGTGACCAGTGCAAAACAGGACCAGAATATTGCCAAATTCCTGACCAACTTAACAGCTACTGCTGGTGATAAAGATATAGGAAAACCAGAAATTGTACTTTTTCCTAACATAGATTTTGGCCTAGAAGTCAGCAAGCAACGGATCCTATCTAGGCAATTTCCATTTATCCCCTCTCATATGACTGCAACAGAGAAAATTCTCTACTTGTCCTCAGTCATCCCTTTTGAGAGCCCACTCATGATACGAGCCCTAGGGGGACTCCTTAAGTTTCTAGATAGGAGAAGGGTTGGAGTTGAGCTCGAAGAAAGCACTATTGCAGTTCCTATTTTGGCCTTTAAAAAGTTTGTTCTGTCAGATATTGTGAATATGGACCAAGATGCTTACTGTGTCCTGCAGATATTTAAAAGTGATATCCATCCTTCTGTGTATAAGTTGTCCAGTGGATTAAAGGAAGGGTTCAGTTTATATGGAATTTTAAACCGTTGCAGGTGCAAATGGGGAGAAAAACTGCTCAGGCTGTGGCTCACACGACCTACTCGGAACTTGACAGAGCTCAACAAACGGCTAGATGTTATCCACTTCTTCCTGCTGGCTCAGAACCATGAAACAGTCCTCACTCTTCAGGGTTGTCTCAAGAATATTAAAAATGTGCCTCTTATTCTAAAAAGAATGACTCTTTCCCACACAAAAGTTAGTGACTGGGAAGCACTCTATAAGACAGTGTACAGTGCAGTGTGCCTTAGAGACACATGTCGTTCTCTGCCCAACACTATTGAACTCTTTCAGACTATTTCGCGCGTCTTCACTGATGATCTGCACTACATTGCTAGTCTAATCAGCAAAGTGGTGGACTTTGAAGGCAGCATGTCAGAGAACCGCTTCACTGTTCGACCCAATGTGGACCCCACCATTGATGAGAAGAAACGAAAGCTGATGGGACTGTCAGACTTCCTTACAGAAGTGGCACGAAAAGAATTGGAGACCTTGGATGATCATATTCCCTCTTGCTGTGTGATCTACATTCCTTTGATTGGGTTCCTTCTCTCCATTCCACGGCTACCAACTATGGTGGATAAGAGCGACTTTGAAATCGAAGGCTTGGACTTCATGTTCTTGTCAGAGGATAAACTGCATTACAGAAGTGCTCGGACTAAGGAGCTGGACAGCCTGCTGGGTGACTTGCATTGTGAGATCAGAGACCAGGAAACACTTATTATGCATCAGCTGCAGACAAAGATCTTGGAGAAGTCTGAAGTGCTTAACAGTGTGATTGAGTATACTGCACACCTAGATGTGCTACTAGCTTTGGCAATGATGGCCCGAGAGAATGCTTACTGCCGGCCACGCTTTACTCACCGCCATGGCTTCCACATCAAAGATGGAAGACATCCGCTCATGGAACTATGTGCAAAGACTTTTGTGGCCAATCCTGTGAACAGTGGCGAGGCTACCAGACGAATAAAGATCATCACTGGGCCCAACTCATCTGGAAAGAGCATCTACTTAAAGCAAGTTGGTCTTATAGTATTCATGGCTCTAACTGGCAGTTATGTCCCTGCAGCAGAGGCAGAGATTGGAGTAATTGATGGGATTTACACGAGAATCCACAGTAGGGAATCAGTTTCTGTAGGGCTCTCCACTTTCATGATTGATCTTAACCAGGTTGCCAAGGCAGTAAACAATGCCACGGAGAGGTCCTTGGTACTTATTGATGAGTTTGGTAAAGGGACCAACACACTGGATGGCCTGGCCCTTCTGGCTGCTGTCCTGAGGTACTGGATCAGGCAAGGAACACAGTGTCCACAGGTCTTTGTCTCCACCAATTTTCACAGTTTAATGCAGCTAGAACTCCTGCCTGACACGCCTCTTCTGGAGTATCTGACCATGGAGACCCACCAAGATGGAGATGAGTTGATATTTTTCTATCAGATCAAACAGGGCGTGTCCACTGCTAGTCATGCTGCCAACATTGCTGCATTAGCAGGAATGCCAGCCAAAATTGTTGAAAGAGGAGTGGAAGTGTCAGAACTGATTCGCAATGGAAAAGCTATCAAATGTATTGATCATCCTTCAAAAGGAGATCGGATGGAAAAATGCAGGTCTGTTGTGGAAAAGTTTCTTCGCTTAGACCTTGATGATCCCCATGTGGACTTAGAAGAGTTCATGCGTAAAGAGGTGCTGCCTTCTGCAGCCTCGGTACTGTAACATGGGTATGTGTGAAAGCATAGATTACATTATATCTACCTCGTTCAGTAGGAGAGTTTGATCATTTAAAGAATAATCACTATGACTAACACCTCACACTACATTTAGCTTGTAACAAACTGCCTATAGTTATGTTCTTTCTTCTTGTTTAAAACAAGTACTGTAGTTACATATGTCTGCAATAGAGTGTATGATACGGAAGCAGGAAGACTAAAAGAAACTTCAAGAACCTCTTCCAGCCGTTGAGTCACCCAGTTTGTGCATTTTCTGCCCCTGTTGTTAGAACTTCAGAATAAAAAATACATAGAAAAATCACTAAACATTTCTGCTGGTCTCATAAGATTGCAAAAGCAAAGTGTTGATTGTTTTGTATTGTGCCAAAGTGATCATTTCAGCCATTTTAGGATCAGCATCAAAGATTCCAAATAAGTATGTGCCTCAGACTCCCATATCAGCAAGTAACAGTTGTCACAATACAAACCACAGATGTAGAAGCTGATAAATGGAAATACAGAGGGATTTAATGAGCTCTGAGGCTTTCTTTACCAGCATTTCTGTCCAAAATTTCTGCCAGAGATAACCAGGAGTTATTATAGAAAGAATGCTGGACACCAGAACCAGCGGGGACTGATAAACAGGGGAACTGCTTTGGTGGTTAGTGAGAATCACTCTCTTCTCATAAGGTTCTGTATGGTATGACTATGTATCTAGGCCATATGGGTATAAATAAAAGCAAAATTACAAATCTAGGAAACTGAAAACTATACTAGGGATGTTAAGACAGAAATTCACATTTTGTATTCTATTTTTGAGTATTGAGTAAAACTTAACATTAAAGGAATAATACCAGAAGGGGAGGATTCCCTTTCACTTCTCCTGTTGTGCAGAGAATCTTTACTGAACACAATATTTGATGTATGCATATGCAACAAAAATTCATTAACAAATTAATGAAGCAGGAGACATGGTATGTCAGTACTATAGAAATAATAACCTCTCCTGCAATGAGATAAGTGCTTGAGATTCCTTATCTAAATAAGACAGAAGAAATATTAGCTTATTGTTTGACTGCCAAAACTTGCTGTAACTGCTTACAGTATGGCTAATAAAAGACACCAGCAAATATACTATATCTCTCTTCAGCTATATTTGATTTCAAGAAGCCAAAAGTATTAATGTCACATAAATTGAGAGAAAATTTATATGATAAAAAGTAATTACCTTTGTAATTATCAGTATTAAACATCTTATCTGGTATGTCTAGCTGAATATAGCAAAAAGATGAATGGGAGAGCACATCAAAAAGATTTGAATTTGGAGATGCTGCTTTGGGTTTCACTCAGTGAGGAATTTCCTCCTTTATGATGAAGGAGTTAACTATTATTACAAAATAAGTACCTTGTGTTATCTCTATATGAAACTAGGATAGTGGCAAAAGTTTAACGTAATTTACATTTAAAAAAAAGAGTAAATTACTGAATCATGCAGTTACTGCTATGTCCAGTGCAATCATAGTAATACTGTCTGCAAAGTAATATCTTGCATCTTGACGATGTTACCGCTGAACTTGACTGGTAACAGTAAATCAGGCCTTGTACAACACTTGGAAGTGTTGTGAATGCAAATGGATTCTTGTCACTAATATATTATTTCTTAGTAATTATACATATAGCATTCTAAAGATATATTGTACAGAAGACTATTAAATATTCATAAATTATATTTTTGGCCTTTTTTCTTGTCAACCACTGTCTAGGCTAAGGATATACTCCTTACTAATTAAGCAGATACCATCAGAGCAATTTAGCTGTCAGTCATCTTCTGCTTATGAAATCCATTTCACAGTATTTGCAGTTCTGGCAGCACTAGGTATCCAAGGATCTCCAAATGTCATACAGCATTTATCAAGTGTGCCTCACAACACACCCTGAAGTAAATAGCAGCCTGGATGAATGAAAAACAGAGGGGATGTGACTGACCTGTGGCAAGGTAGCCGGCTAGTGAGGGAAGCAGGAATAGAAATACTATCTTCAAGTGCAAAACTCCAGTTGCTTCTTTCATTATGTTTCGTTAGGTTCTTTGTATAGAAGATAATGATACTAACCCAAGATTCTTATCATCCAGACTATCAATTGTGGAAATAGCTAAACATGTGCAAGTAAATTATATCCCTGTATCTCCTTTCAGAAGGATACTGAGAGGCACACTGTACCTCCTTATTTTGAGGAAGTCTTCAGTGGCACATTTGATCGCAGAATTGTCCAACGAAGCATGAAGAATGAGTTGCTTTCACTTCTGAGTAGGTAAATAAGTTCTTTAACCTCAGAAGCTGAAGGGGGTACAGTAACCCAGATAGCTCTTTTTTAACCTGCTTCATCACACATTTTTATACTTTATTAATGCCTGTTTCCAGGCTTTTTGCATTTACCATTTTTAGCTTAATGCTGTGCCTTCAAAATAAAAAGCTGATTTCCTGAGATCTTTATTAATTTTGAATTCTCAGACTCTTTTCTTTGTAAATATCAGCAGTCTTTTCAGAAGATATGCATTTCAAAAACGCCTGTAGCTATATTAAGGTTTGAAAAACATTCCCCCNGATAACTTTGGTGGAATTTACACATCATTATGAGGAGAGTGGCTTAATAGACTATTGCTTCAAATAAGGAAACTTACATTTAAAAAAAATAATACTTAACTACTTCAGTTCTATTTGCTCTTTTGTATTCTTTCTTACGTAACCTTCATCCACTCCACCCTTCTTGTTTTGCATACTGTTCTACGATCTGAAAATGCAATTAGGCATTATATTAAAATGTACTACAAAATAGTTACTCCTTTTATGTTTCATGTTTTTATTTATTGTTTATAGTAAATGAATGAAACTACCTCAATAAATGCATGGGCACAATGAAACAAAAAATGACAGGAAAGACCAATGCTTATGCCTGACAGTGGATTGACAGAGAAAATTTTTTTTAATAAATAATATGTTTTTATACAGTGTGTCTTTAGAATACCATATGCACCATCCAGCATTATAGAGGACTAAGGAAGATGATTTGGAAGGACACTGAGCTGGGTCTGTCAGCAGCAGTGAATATCATAACACAGAAAGCATGCATCCTGGCTAATAGTTCATGCAAGGTAGATAAATGTAAACAAAATGAACCACCATCCAAAAAACAAGCAAAAATAGAATGGCAAGAACTCCACCCTGATTGTCTCAGATGTTTTAACCAAACAGTTCAATTACTGAACAGCTGATACTCTAGAAGAGCTGTGGATGTTTAAAATTAGTGTTTTTAAAAACAACTGTTAAAACAAGCAACAGCTTATGTGAGCTTACACATTTAATAGCTATAATATACCACCTACAACCTGTGGACAAGTCCTTATTTCTGTTTCAGAGCAAGTATATGTGCCCTTGAAGTTTCTTGATGTATCTCAAATCTCACTGCCTTCTTCTAACTGATTGCACAATACTACTTAATTAAAATGTGCACCTGCAGTATTTTTTAGAGTTATTTCAAATGACATTTTCAATTATTTTTCTTTAATGCTTACTATTAAGGAAAGAAAATCAACTTATAATATTTATATTATGTACTTTAATTCTTATTTTAAAATACATTTTTTTCTGAAAATTATTTTCCTGATCAATGTTAAAGGATCACGTAAAACATTCTATACAATGTCAGCAAAAAAAAGTTTATGGAGATATATCTTATGTTAAATAACAATATTACTGTTCAGTTAGTATGAAATGAAAAACTAGATATAGTAGTATTGCTTCTATATATTTATCTTCACAGTTACAACCTACTTTTATGTATTTGTGTGTTTTGTCTAAAAAGCTAATGAACAGGCAAGAAACAACTGCCTGCAAGGAAGAATATAGAAGATGTGTTTCATTGCTACTCTGAAATTCACCAAAGCATATTCAATAGAGGGAACAGACAGTCTGCATATTATGCATAATCCAGATGTAAATTCCACTGTTTGTTTGCTTATTTTCTCCTATACAGTAACAAAACAAAACTATCCAAACAAACTGCATGCATATAATCTACACCCTAATAATAATTCTGTAATTTTGAACAAATACTTTCATCATTTGGTCATGCATACTTTCACAAAATACAATAGACCATGATATTATTGTACTGAGAATATCAAGAGTACTAACTTAAAGTACAGTACAGGACTGCTGTTTATATGGTAGACCTACTAATTATTTTTTCTAAAAAAAAACCAGTATTTTCAAGTCTTACCTCTTCAGCTGGTTACAAAGTAGAAGGTATGATACTACAGCATAAGCAACTCCTTTGCTTGTCTCCAAATTAAACTTTCTAGATTGTTGCTGAGCTATGTGAAATGTGAGCTCACCTGCTTATGTAATTGTGTTGATTTTGACAACTTCATGAAGGTCAGATGTGGTTTAAAAGCTCTTTCTCCTCCTGTCAAGATGCCCTTTTCTTGAAATATCTTCTTCATAGTCTCTGAAGGGGGAGAAAAATGTAGAGGTACAAAGATATTACATGATAGAATGCTTAAAAATGTGCTTTCAACTGTAATATGAGTCACAGTTGCTCCACATGGAAAAAACAAGATGAGTGTGAAAAGGCAGAGAGATTTCTAGTTAACTTCAAAGGTACATATTATTTCCTGTGAAAATAGTCTTATATTTGCAGTTAATATGGGTCACAACTTTGGCTTTACTAAAATAATGGCAATTAGAAAGCTGTCCATGATGTCTGCTTTTGCTATCAAAATAGGAACTTGACATTAAAACTGTTCAGGAGTTATTCTCACTGGAAGTTTTGGAAACTTCAGGAAAACTCATGAGTATGTAACACAATTGTCTCTTTTCAAAAACACTATTCTGTGGTGAATTCTATTATCTGTATTTGGGTAATCTCCCACTCACACCAAAGGAAATCTGAAATTGAAAGCTTTCTGGCACTGGATTTAGACAGCAAATTTAGGCAACATATCAGTTATGCTGATGATTTTTGTTATTTTTTTTTTAGCTTCACTGTTGCCTTCCAAGCTAATTTGATATTTTCAATGTACACTTTTATCTGTCTACAGCCCAAGGCAAAGCAATTCAACTAAACTGACCTAATTTACTATTTCCCAGCTCATCTGGCCAATGTAATGTTTCATTTCTTGAAAATAAATTTCAGTATAACTTTTGAATTATGCTCCATATTTCTTTTAGCTGAAATACTTTACATGAAAAATTTCTGTTGTAATTTTGGAAAAACAGTTTAGATAAAATGGTGAAAACCTGTAGCAAAAATAATACCAGTAAGTAGAATATTTCTATTACTGAAAACCAGAAAAACGGTGAATTTTTTTTTTCCTTTGCATATACAACTTCCAGTTTTTCACTAGCTGCAGGTCTAGCTGACTCATACTATCCTTGAACTCGAATCAGAATAGGGGAAAAAAAAAAAATCAATTGTATCACATTAATTTAATCAACCCTTACCATAATGATGTATTTGCATTTAAGTGTTTTTTTTGGTTTTTTTGCTTGATAGTTCAGCAGTAACAGAAAGATCCTGTGCTTTATTCTCCCACCTGGAAGAAAATGCATTACACTGGGAAGCAAACAGCACAGCTGGCTGAAGAAAAATAGGGAAGGCCCAAAGAAAAGGAATATATATGCATGTAAAGCTGGCTAGCATTAAGTCTGCCAGTTCACGCTCCTGTAATGTGCCATTCCAGAGTCCTTACTCTTCTAATTTTTTATTTTCTATAGTAACTATTTAAGTGAGCTACTTTTAAATGACACTTCAGAGATTTTACAAGTTTATGCATTACTTTGCAACAGAAAAGTTCTAGATGAAGCTCAGAGTATTCACTTGGGACCTGGAGATCAAAATTCGCTTCTCTTTCTCTGCTGCATGAGATTTATAACCTTAGGCTCCACCATCTATGCAACTAAAGTTGGGATTTTGAAAGAAGCCAAGGAAATCGAAGACCCAAATGCCATCTCTTACACAGGCCCAGTTGAAAATTCTCTTTCAAACTTTACTCCCCACTTGCTGATGTAAAATGCATTTTACAAAAAAGAATTAGCCCAACCTTTTATTCTAACTCACAGGACTGAAAGGGCAACCAGATTAAAACTCGTGAAGCATTTATACTATGGTAATAGGGGTCATGTTACTATGACAGATGCTGAAAATAATGGTTGAGGCTGGAAGGGACCTCTGGAGGTCATCTGGTCAAACCCTCCTGCTCAAGCAAGGCCACCTAGAGCTGCTTGCCCGAGACCACGTCTGGATGGGTTCTGCCTATCTCTAGGGATGGAGACCCCACAGCCTCTCTGGGCAACCTGTGCCAATGCTTGGTCACCCTCACAGGAAATATGTGTTTTCTGATGTTCATACAGAACCTCCTGTATTTCAGGTTGTACCGATTCTTTCTCTCTCCTTCACTCCATGTATGTACATATGTATCATAGAATCATAGAATGGTTTGGATTGGAAGGGACCTCAAAGATCATCTAGTTCCAACCCCCCTGCTACAGGCAGGGACACCCTCCATGAGACCAGGCTGCCCTAAGCCCCATCCAACCTGGCCTTGAACACTTCCAGGGAGGGGGCAGCCACAGCTTCTCTGGGCAACCTGTTCCACTGCCTCACCAGTCTCACAGTGAGGAATTTCTTCCTAACATCTAATCTCAATCTACCCTCCTTCAGCTTAAACCCATTACCCCTTGTCCTGTCACTACACTCCCTGATAAACAGTCCCTCTCCAGCTTTCCTGTAGGCCCCTTCAGGTACTGGAAAGCCACAGTTAGATCTCCCCGGAGCCTTCTCTTCTCCAGGCTGAGCAAGCCCAACTCTCTCAGCCTGTCCTCATAGGAGAGGTGCTCCAGCCCTCTGATCAGCTTTGTGACCCTCCTCTGGACTCTCTCCAACAGTTCAATGGCTTTCTTGTACGGGGGCCCCAATACAAGCATAACTGCTATATAGATCTACAGATCAGTGTATCTAAATCTATACATATATCTATCTAGATCTATAGACCTAGTGTATACCTACATAGCTGTAGCTATGTATCTATACACAAGTACAGCTTACCTACTTGTATTATTTTAAATTGTGTCTGCGGGAAACATTTCCAAATTTACATTGAATCCCCACTAAGCTATTGTGCACTGTGCACACAAACGCTGCTGAACAACAGATTAACATATCAAAACAGAAGACTACAAATAAATATATGCTGCTTCTTCAAACTGAGATATGGAAGTTCAAATTAAATCATTTAGTTATGGTATGCATGTATTTCCACACACCCAATGGCCTGCTAATTTTCTGATGTTAGTAAGCTAATAAAATGTTACATTTATTTAAAACTGAAATTATCTGTAAGAAAGCAATTTTCTGGTTCCTTTGTTTGGTTATCTGAACTGCATCATTTGAGGACCCATTGACTTTGATGTTCCAGAAAAGTTATTAGTCTTATCAAAACCATGTTTACACTACCCTGTGATATTCTGACTCAGTCCTGTGGATTGTCATCTTTTTTTTCCCCCTAAAAGCTCAAATTCTTTCTGCCATCATGTCTCATGCCAAGCAGTGTCTTATCTCCCATTCTGCAATTAAGTTCTGTACTGGTGAAGATTTGCACCTTTAAGGGTGTCCCCCTAACTCCAGTAAGAGCTTGGTGTCAGACCAGTGGTTTGCCAATGCGCATCTGATCACAGGATTTTCAGCGCAGTGTTTTCAACAGGGTAGACTGATCACTGTAACTGTGTGTCACGGTGGGACGGTAGGGCACCTACGCTTCACACTACTGAACAGCAACCCCATGGCCTGCCTGTCTTCATTTTGTGCTCAATAGCTTTGTTCTATATCTGCTCCTAGTTATCTTTCCAAATTCCTCTTTTTTTTTTCATATCTGGCAATTCTAATAATGAAAAAACATACTGAAAAACTGGGTCAGAGGAAAGAAAGAAAGCATAACTTCAGAGAGAGACTGAAGTTTGAAATTTAATAGATTTACGTGTGTGTCCACACATGTTCTCATGGTGATCAGACTTCCCACACAGCTTTGTCATGGCATAGACTTATTAAACTTACAGCTCAAGAGACTGGCCACACTTGCTGGTACTACAGAAAGCCCCAGTTTTGCTAGGGAAAGTGTGACATTTTACTGGTTAAGGTGACTTACGAACATAATTAGCACAATGTTTCCTTCTTCAAAGATAATGAAAATAGAAAGAAATCTGAGTAGATGGAGGAGGGGGGGAAAGAAGCAAAGGGAAATGTTTTCCTAAGAGCACAGGAAGGTTAAAAGATAATGTAATGCTATTAATATCCATGCAGCTCTTTGAAGAAGTGGCCACAAGAGGAGGTTTAAAAGAAATGGGGAGGAAGCACGGATGCTGTGGGCAAGAGAAAGTTCCAGGCTTATGGGACAGCATGAAAGTGGATTTGAAGACTGAGCACAGAAGAAGGTTAAACTTGATGATGGCGATTGCCTGAACTGAAATTAGAGGACAGTGACAAGAATCATAGACAGACAATGCCCATGGGTCTTAACAAATGAGAATCTGCCATCTTCTCCTAGATATCAACATTACTAGCTAGACTGAAAAATCAAACAAGATCTGTGTTTTCCCTTATTAGGCTGACCAATGTTTGCAGCTTCAAAGTATACCCTAGAAAAGTTAAGGCTATTTTTACAAGCTCAGTGGCCTCCTGGAACAAATTTTTGGACAGCTTTCAGACTGTCTTTCATGCAATTTGAAGTACTCTGCAATACCATTTTGTACCTTATTTTTATAATGTCAGAATTACTGAATGACATCTGCCTCTCTTACACTGGATGCAGCTGATTCCATTAGGTAAGTGTTTCCCCATAATTAAGACTTGAAATGTGATACATGAAACTTACCCAGAACAGCTATATACTGGAAAGGCTCAAAGATGCAACAGCTAGATCAATACAGAATGAGTCATAGAAAAATTGCACATTGAGCCACATTCCATAATACAAATGGCCATCTTTTCTAAAATTTCATTAGATATGGAAAACTGCTACTTATGTACATTTTCTTCCAGTCTATTCATTTCTGCTTGTCTCTAAGCCATGTTCCCTCAATTAAAGGTTTGGAATTTAGAAACAGTATTCTGTCTCTTTCTTGATTAATTTTTTTTTACTTTACACTTGAAGCTGAAGACAAGTTAAGCATAGATAACTTACAATTATAACTAATATGTTGAGTCATGTTAAAAATTTAAGTGCTTATATGGTTTTTAAGAGTATTCTGTTGGCTATTGGTTAGCGGAAGCTTGGGTTTTACAAAGAAACTCTTCTGGTCATCCTTCCTTTCCCAACAGCACCAAGCATAATGCACTTGCAAAGACTTAAAAGACCTAATTTCCAAGCCAATGAAGAACTTGAAGCCACCTATTTTGGATCGTAATACTTATCACAACCTCAACTACATGTCACCAGAGGTGTCCACCACCAATTTAAAAAAAATCTTTTAGATATCATGTTATGCTTGGAATATATAATCAAAAGCTGCAGCAAGCACTGAACTCTACCATTCCACCGTAAGGCCATTACGAAGGATAGTACCAGCCCAGGGAGTGTCCTGGCTGCTGCCTGACTAAAACTACTGACTCCTGAACACCTCAGCAATGCCCAATCTCTGATGAAAAAAAAAAAAAATGGTGGCTCTGCCAGGGTCAGTCACTACCTCATGTGCTGGTGATTTTTATCTCCAGGATGTAAAAAAAGGAAAGGCCTTCCTTCTCATCTCTTCATGTGAAAAGAGGGTATTTTTTCTCCCCATCAGTACTAGCATTTCTCTGCAAATAGTCAGCTTTACACTCTGCCAAAAGGTAAATCAGAGTGAAGCCAATTTCCCAATGGTTCCTCCACTGCTACTCAGTTATATATTACTTAGGCTTTTCTAGAGTAAGTTATCACTGTACTGTACCATACCATTATTCTGTATTAGTGAGCTATATGGTTATTTCAAACACGTATCCGCAGCATGCATGGATTGTTCTGTTTCTCTGCATCGCCATACATGTATATAGAAGAAAGATGTGCTTGTTCATAAAGTAGGATCCAAGGAGGAGCTGTACCCAGAAATCCCTGCTTTGCGCACAGATGCCAATATGTAAGGTAAGCCTTACAAAACAATGATATTGTGAAGGCTCAAAGTGCTAGACTGAAAGAAAAACATAGGTAGGACTTCTTGATGAAACTCGGTTATTTTACTGACTTTAATCCATTCCAATACTTCCTAAAAGTTTGTCACAATCACAAAAAGAAGTGGGTGAGAGTACCTTCTTTTACGTCACAAAAAAACATATAGCTTCATTTTAATAAGGTATTCATCAGAGTTAGTGTTATTCAGTGTATGGCAGCATAATATGAAGACAAATGTAAATGAAAATCTAAAAGTGTTTGCTGTCCTTGCTTTCAGAGAACCATACTTTACAATTTTAGCATTAAGGAACAAATGTGGAGAACACTAATGAGTGTTTTAGAGGAATGAAGGCAATGAACATAGTGAACAGCATGTCCAGTTTAATTAAATAATATAGCTGTGCTCAGTGGCCTTTAACCACTTTTTTGTTCACTTTGTACAAATCAGTTGTTTTAATGGGAAATTATAATCATCATGTGTGTTCTGTACAGAGGATGTCAACAATCAAAAACATCTTATAATAAACAATCAAGGAGAAATTAAAGGGCAGATTCAGAGCCAGGCATGCACATGGTTAGTTTGTTTTATATATTTCACATATGCAACTACAATGAGAATAAAACCTATAATAAACATCAAGGTGCAAAGATAGAATACTATGACAAACTGAAGAGGTTTCAATCTCCCTACTAATTGAATAAATTCTCTGCAACAATTTAAAACTTTTCTTCCATTCTTGCCTGCCTACACAACAGCAAATTAGAGATTATCTAGTCTGTAAATGCCAAAATCCTCCTGTAAGATTTACTTTCTCCTTGCCTTACAAACAGATCCTCTACTTATTCCTGCTACCCCAACTTCCTTTCTATGAAACCCTTATTCTTCCCCTCGCATATGCCCTCTCTGTACCTTGCTGAAAATGCCATTATACAGCTAAATCACATTGTTCTTAGCAAAGTGAAAAGATTCTTTCTGACTCCTTCCACACAGTTGATCAAAATTTTAAGACCCTGTGTGAATAGCAGTAGAGTCAAAGGGCAGGAGAGGCACTGCAATACAGTGCTCCAAAGCCAGGTCCCTGTCTCAGCCTATGGCTCTTGCCTCTTTAGCCTCTACTTTAGCCTCTTCTACTTGTCATGTGACACACAAAAAAAGATAAGCTAAGAAATTTGGTGATAGCACAGCATTTAGTATCCCCATGCAACTAATAAAATGTTGAGCTCCAGAGCAAACTGTATTTAATAGCTATTACCTGTTGGAAGCACAAACTCGTAAAACTAACTGGTGTTACTTAGCCTTAATAATGACTGCCCCTGTTGTCAGCATTTCTCTAGTGAAGAGGCCTAAAATGAAGAAAACTGTCATGTAGCACAAAGCTGAATTAGAAAAGGTTGCATGCAGAAAACTTTACAATATCAAAAGGCACAAACAATGCTCAGGTCTATTGGAATCAGTTCCTTCATTTAAGTGACTTGGCTCTTGTAATGAAATCAACCAAAGAATCATTGCTTACATTCATCACACGTTACAGCATATATATATTTGATGACATAATTATATTCTTGAGACAACAGAACATTGCCACTTCCAACTTTAGAGCATGCTTCTCTTCTTGCTGTGGATGAGCCAAGTTTCTACATAGTCCAGTAAAATTCTGCTACACACATTAGTAGGAACTATAACTAATGGCACATAGACTAGAAAAGAAAATCTAATGTGTCACAGCAGTACATTTTCAATGCAACTGTTATGGATTTAGACTAGCAGCTTTTTGTTCACTTTGTACAAATCAGTTGTTTTAATGGGAAATGACAACAGGTTTTATTTCTCAATTTTTCTGCCATGTGAAATGACTTACAAATAACTGACAAGAGGCAAAATTCATTTATCTTAGCTTCAGCCATCTGGAACTAAAGTGAACAAAATTAACTGAATTAAACTATTTCACTAGGCTCTCTGAAGTCAGGGCAATTTAAATCACCCTAAAATAGATGTTAAATGTGTGGTTTCATAATCTTTAAAGAAGCTCATAAACCACCATCCTTGCCAAAACAGACGGTTCCCTCTCCAGCCCCATGCCAACCACTGCTCCTATCTTTTGTGCCAACAGTCCTGTAGCTGTACAGTAAAGTGCACTGGCAAACTGATTAGGTTAAAAATTAACTGGCAAAGGTAAAAAAAGTTAATTTAACCACAGTTGAATTCACCATGTGGCTGCACAAATCCCCAGCACAACAAAAGGGGCCAGACTGCCTTGGTATGGTGGCAATGCCAGCTTATGCTTGAGTAAAGCTGTAGCGTACCTAGAGAAGAAGATGGGCAGTACAACTCACTTTCTATTTCTCTCTCGCTAGTACACCTTGTTAGGGAAAACAATTTAGTGAGATTAGACTAAATGTCATATATAGAAAACTAAAGTAAATGACTAGCTAGGTGTACTACATGTCTGTCTAGTGCAGTGCTAACTGTATTAAAATATTTAACCCAACAAATCAACATTTCTTAAAAACACAGGACCAAAAGCAAATTAAATAGTCATCTGCATAAACAGAAGAGTTAACTTTTTTATTCATGAAATACAAGCTCCCTCTCATGGTTAGACCACAACGTGCATCATTCCATCCACAAAACCAAAATCTGCAAATCCTGCAGGTAGAAAACAGGATTCACTTATTCAATTTTATCAGCTTCAAATACCATTTACAATATAATTATCAAAATGAAAAATGAAGCTAAACAATTTATTACCTTTTCCAAATTCACTTAGTACTTCAAATATTCTATAGTGTAGCAAAGCACAAGAAATGAAGACGTTTTTAAAAATCACTGTAAGTGTATTTATCACTTGTAGCTCAGGAATTCTAAAAAAGACTTGGACAAAGAGTGATTAAAATAGTCCTCCAACTTCTGTCATAACAGTTTAGCATGATTTCTCGTAGATAATTATATGACGCAAATGTCCTTTAATGGTTTGTTGTGAAAAAACTAGCAAATCACAACAAACAGAAGATCCATATTAGCTCTGCTCTTCCTGAGCGTGTGTCTCTGGCAACCTTATATTTACATCAGTATTAGCAGACATACACTTACAGTTATAATGTTGTACCACATTCAGATGTTACTGGTATCAAGCAAATTTCCATATAATTTATGGAACTAAATGGGCTCTTACAAGAAGCTAATTTAACTTCATATATTTTCTACTGTTTGTGTTACCAATATTTCTCCTTTAACATCCATGTAGAACACAAAATAACACATGAAGTCAAAATTCACCTTAGAGTGTAGCAGAAACCAAACATAATCTTGAATTAGCACAACATTAATTCTGTAATAAACTAAACTTAGGTCTTGCAAAAAATCAAACCAGCTACAGAAGTGATCTCTCTTTACTGTTCCACGGACAACAACAGAATGATTAACATCCTGCAGGCAATACTGTACTTTTTTTTTTTCTTTCTGCCAGATTCAGAATTGCAGTTTTCTAGAGACACAAGTATATCACAGGCAAGCTGTGCTAGGAGCTAGAATAAACTTGTGATAATTAACTTCTGTCAAACATATATAACCTCACAGCAGTATATACAGAGACCTGAGGCAATCCTCACACAGATCCTGAGAATAGCAGCCCAGCAGGAAAGAGTTTCCAGCATTTTCTCCTGCAGCTGTCCCTCTAAAGTTGTGTATTCAGGATACTATCCACAGAGCAGGAATACTAGGCATAATTTGGACATACAGTCTGTTTTGAATTCATATATAAAATGTATTGCAGAAAATAAACTCAACGGCACATTTCTGCTAATATGATTCTTTACATTAGAAGGTATATTTATTGTGTCAAGAACAGCCCAGAAAGTACTATACGGTCTTTTCCCCAAAATTCAACACCTTCGGTAGGAGGTTTGGCCCTTAGAGGACCATCTGCTAATGTTTTGTAAAAACTGCATGCAAACTAAACTGTGTTGCAATTAACTCTGTAAGTGTACTCTTACGTTAAAGGAATTATACACGTGATACACTTGGGGAAGGGGGGAGAATCCTAACAACTCTCTTTTATCTGAAGAGTTCACCTGGATTCTTTTGCTTAATATTATTTCATATTCCAAATCACACTGCCCTGAAGGACATCTGTGTAATAAGAAATGTTCTATTTTTATCAGGTTACTTATGTTAAGTACTTATTATTACTTACTTATTATTAAGTTTTGGAGTTCTAAATAATGAACTATAAACTTCTCAAAATGAAAAGTTACTGTCACTAACAGAAACCATTTGTCTCCTTTCACAAGGGGTATTGAAAGGGAACACAGTTTATGAATTATCTCACTGTTTACAACACAGCATACATACAATATTCTGTCACCTTTAAAACAAATCTAAAGACAAACTCATAAAGGATGAGGAAGCATATTGTCCAAAGGACTGAAGAAATACTTGGTAGATTCAATCTCTGAAACAGTTATGGGATTATTTGACAAATGAAGCCTCTCTGGAACTGTAAGTACTGTTCAATTTCTACCATACTGAATATTAGAAATACTCTGTTGAGTGCTGCTTAAAATAATAAAGCATCGCCCAATAACAGCATAAGCAATTTGGTAAGCTGAAAAGCTCAGAGTCTTCTATTCAACCTTTCCTTAAAGCGTAAGTTAAAAAACACTAAACATTTTCTAAAGGCACTTCAGAAATTAAAACTAATTAATTGCTACAGAAAGCACTGTACTAATAAAAATTTTTTCCATTTTTTCTCCGTACTGGACTGCAAAGAAGTAGCGTGACAGCAGCAGTCTCTGCTACTCTGCAAAATGTCCTATGTGGGTTATTGCACTATTAAAAAATGGTGTGACCTCACATTCCTCAGAACACAAAAGATAATTCATCAATACTGAAAAACTCTTTTAAAGAGACTTTCCAAGGAATAGTTGGAATTGCCAGGATAGTTTTAAAGGACACCAGTGAATTACAGACAGTACTGTTCTCTGAGAATTTTTATTTAATATCTGTAAACAACATAGTTTAAGTATAGACACATAGACAGATATAGTTAATCATATCTTAAACAAGTTTAAGTACAGACATATAGACAGTCTACTTTGTTTTGGTCTAGGTACTGACTGCTGTTTCTCAGCTGATATTCATACTCCTTTCGATTTGTTTATTCCTACTGACTTGAACTGTATCTTTTGATGCATTTTATCTGACTGGCAAAGGCAGTGGCCTTAGCTCCACTATTAAGACAGAACCGAGAGTTTCGCTCTTGAAGTGAACATGTGGGTGCACACACAGAGTAGCATGTACCTGCCACATCTTTCAGTAACTTCCTAATTGCTAAAGGAAGGCAATTAACATTGAACAAGCTACAGACTGGTTCCACAACTCCTCCAAAAAAAAATTTCAAGCTAAAGCAGCATGAAGTTCAACTCCATTCCTCTGGTAGATAAGTCATGTCACTCTCCTGAACTCCCCTTATCCTCCAGGAGTTGCAAAGAAAGTCCAAATTTTACTTTACACATATATGGAAGTGTATGTATAAAGTACATATATATACCTATACAGATCTCTACGTGTGTACTTATATATGTGGGAATGGTAAGTTACAGTTAATTCACTGAGATTTAAGAGTGATATGGATAACATAGGGGAAACACAAAACTTAAAGACTTCGCAGACCACGGAAGAGGAAAGAATGTCATTCTCAGTGCTCTAATCAGCACAAACACAAAAGAAAAAACTATGTAACTTTGCAAGTCAGGTAAGTTGCATCAAGGATACAGTTCTTAAAGTCAGTAAGTATGAATATACCAATTGGAAGGGGTATAAATATCAGCTGAGAAACAGCATACAGTACTTGGACCAAAATAAGGCAGAATGGAGTCTTTATATCCATCTACAAACCTGCACCACATTTTTTACATATACTAAATAAAAAGATATTAGAGAACAGTATTGTCTGTAATTCAATAATATCCTTTTGAACTATGCTGGGAAATTAATCGTGTAGCCTTGGCAGTTGTTAAAGGTAAATTAATGTTGACTAAATTAGCACCAACTTATCTTTCTGCTCCATTCTCATCTAGGTTGTCAAAAAGTCTTTAAAGCAATTAAACTAGATTAACAAATTGTACCTGCTATTTCTGTAAGTATAGTTGTATGATCATTTTCTGCTAACTTCACAAATCCAACTTCATTTCTGAAGTGATCAATTCCTTGAAAAGACAAATTCACAGTTTTTCCTTTCAGGAGATCTTCTACAAAATCTTTGCTGTCTGAAAGAGCACCAACTGCTCTGTCAAGAGGAAAGAAAAAAAAATCTATATGAAAGTCAAATATATTAATACTGTTTACATTGCTATTAATCATTCTATCCAAAAATCTCACAAAGCTTTATTAGTATCAATTTATTATCTACTCAGGTACTTTTGCACTATTTCCTATCAATGCAGTCAGTATTATTATTACATTTTTATAAAGGTAAACTGGTTCATACACCCTGCTATGAAACCACAGAAATTATAAGGCAGACCTAGCAGCAGGTGTTATTCCTCAAACGAGTTTATCTCAGTCCTCAAGTTGACTAGATACATAGATGATAGTGTCTCTATTACTCTATGCACCCCATTTAAACAAGATGCTTACTTTGAAGCATTTGGTTTCCCATTCTTAAATTAATTCACTTTTTTCATCTTTTGATAGCTAAACGGAACACTCTAAGATTATGCTTAATTCAAAGGTTCTACAGAGTGTTACTTAATATTATAAACAGTGGTTAGTGACATTATATATATATATCTGAAAATTACATGGCAATTACTATTAAGCTCATTGAGAACTGTTATTAAAAGAAGTACTATCTAAGTTGATGCTTACTTTCTTTAAGAGATAAGTAGCATGCACACATAATCTGCATGTAACTTAAGAAACAGGGGCCACTTTGGTAACCTTTTAATAATCATTTTAATTAGCCATATTAAGTGCACAATACGATTACATGAAATGTTTGTTTTGACCTGCACTTGAAGTGATTCACATGCTAAACAAAAACTCTACAAACATTCTTACTGTCTTCTTTTAAAAGATCTCTCACATGCTCAGAGTTTTGAAGTCTATTCAACGAGACTGAATCAAAACTATTCACTAAACCAATGCTGACTTTATAAACGCTAGATGGCAGTGACAGGTTAAAAACTCTCAAGAGACAATTTTACTTTTTCTGTCCCAGCTGGATGAAAGCCATCACCATGATTTCTAAAGTAGGCTAAATTACATTCTTGAAGCCTGTACCATTACAAACAACTCTACACACATTTCCATTGTGTTTAACAAGATGGACTCTTGATGAGAACTATGCATTTAATTGAAACCTAGGCCAAGTTAATAAAGACATTAAGGTTGATCACGTGACAAAATGTTCTTGAGTGATACAGTCCTCCTGTGTTTTTTTATAGGGCTTTAATGTACAATCTAGAAGTACTTTAGCTCCTATCTAACCACTTTAACCAACAATGCCATTACTTGTTCCTTGGCAAAGATATTATTTTCTTTGAGCCAAGATGTTTTCCTCTGCCACTTACCTACCCTTTTATCACCACTAGACAAGCCTGTTCCTATGTCTTCCATACGTGCTATATTTCAAGACCTTTCAAAAACACCATCTAACAACAATTATACCTGTCAGATTACTTCACAGGTAATCATGTGTAGATTTATTTATTGACATGAACCTGAAAATTGTTCCAAAACAAGTACAGATATTTCAAACAGACTGTGTCAAAGAGTGCAGCAGGCTTTCATTTAGTGAATCACTCACATACCTAAAACCTGTCTCTGGAATTTTGCATCTGAGAACTGCTACACAGAGAGGCACGGACAGCTCTATTCCTCAGCTGAACAAAGATTTATATTTCCATACTGTAGGGTGTGCTGCAGAACTCACTGGACAGCTCAACTACCTGATGAGGTGTATGAAAGGTCAAGTCAAACAGCGCAGTGTGTTTTCAGTTTAGCACTGTGTCACTGAAGATTTAGTTGTACTTCTTTTATATAATATATATAAAAATTATATATAATCTTGTAAACACTAAAATACGTGGAAAAATAATTGTCATCTCACTCTAGCATATTTTGTATTTTCATATGCTATCAATCACTTTATAATGTCTAACAATTGCTTTGTAAGAATAATGCACAAACATTTCCACTGAAGTCAATAGCAACAAACACAACAGTGCTATTTTCTTGTTATTCCATAACAAATAGTATTTATAATACCAAACAGTAGTTACACTCAGTGCAACTAACCCACAGGGAGAACAAAAAATTTTACCAGCATTTTGCTCCAAAGTGGAGAAAGGAAATAAAAAAGAGCATTACGGAACATACTCTAAGCAAACACAAACTAGGATTATAGAAGCAGTGCTTCTTTTTTTCTATACTTTTGTAATGTAAATATTCTAGGACTTAAAATTGATGTGGTTTCATTTTAGAAATTTCTGAATCGTTAATTTTGATTACTTGTTAGAAAAAGCAACCTTGCAAAAAAAAGCCAAACTGAATCCTTTCAGCTCTCATGTTTATAATGAAAAGGTTAGATTCACAGAGTCTTTGACAGATAACAAGCAAGAAGAACTTGACGCTATAGTCTGGTAACGAAGGCATTTGCTGTGAAGGCAGACATCCTGATTTCTAGTACCTGATCCCATGACTACACACACAGTTAGCATGGACTAGAACTGCTTTGTTTGAAGGGAGTGCTGTCATGGCTCTTTCTTGCTCGCTTTCTTTATGGTTTTTAAAATCTCATCCTTGATTTCATATAGCCCTACAAAAGGAGATGTAAAACGCATTCACGAAGGCAAGACCACAGCCAATCAGTTAGGAAACTTGCATGGCAATGGTAGGTCTGGATTCCTTTAGAAAGAACGGCCTAGAATACAGATCTTCCATTTTCAGGGTGAAAGCTCTATGTACTAAAATACCATACAAAGGGCTTTGTGATGAATTGAATGTTATGTTTAGCACATTCTTATCACGCGTTTTGACTTCAAATAGCGTTCAACACATTTCATTTCTGTATAGACAGAGGCACTATTGTGCAAACACAGTGGAAAAACTGTAGATATCTAAGTAACTTAATGGATCCAAACCTAAGGATCTGTGAACCCTCAGATGCCCAGCTGACTAGCTGCACTTTTTTAACATAACTCTAGGTTACACACAAATGCCAGCCTGGATCTTGGTTTCTTTCCATTAACCTTGTATTAAAAATTGGTGAAGCAAAAAAAGGAAAATTCAACATTTTACTCTTCAAATTCTCCCAAAAGATTAAACAGAAAACATTAGTTATGGGAAAAAAAAAAAAAAAAAGAATCCCATATAATACAAAATGCAACCTAGAATACTTGAGGATAGCTGAGCTAGATACCTGTAGGAGGCATCTGGCCAGGGAAGGGGTGAGTCACTGCGGAAGCTGCTGCTGACTAGAGGACAGCTCCTGGGTACCTGGACTGTGGAGTTCTGCTGGGAGAGGCAGAGAAGAACTCCTTAAATAAGTGCTTGGGTGGCAGTCAGACAGTGAGAGCTGAGAAGAAGCTCAAGAAGTAGCAGAAGATACTGAATTTGGGAATATTTGCTTTGAAATACAGTTTAGGATTCTAGCAAATATTCATGAGGAGGCATACTGGCATTTGAGATATTTTCTCACATTCCCTTCTTCAAACCTGTTTTAAAACAAACTTGTGCAGTCAGTGGTTGTTCTCACTGATTTTCAGGTGCTACCATAGCTTGCTCATCAACCAGGACAGGAGGAAGCTGGTGCGCCTACTCCAGGAGACAAAAGGCACATGGAGATGAGAAAGAATCCAGCAGATCTAGTATCCTTTACTTTCCTTTCTATTCTCTGTTCCTCACTATCTGTTTCTCTCTCTTTAGATCACACCGTTGGAGATGAGGATCCTCACAGGACAGGTAATAGTGTGGAGGCCTCAAGGATACAGCATTCAAGGAAACAAGTGGGAAAAACACACAGGGCAATTGATTTAGATATATTGATATCCCATTATTTTTAGGTGTGTTAAATGGTTTTAGCCAAAATACTTCTACTTAGGAGAAGCATGCCCTTTACTACCAAATGGTTCCTACATCCTATCTTGGATTCCCACTTTCTTATGAGCTCTCTGCACTTTAACAGCCAAACCTTTGGGGGGGAGAAATATTCAGCACACACTTATTAGACACCTTGTTTTGTAACTGTATTACCATAACCAAAGCAATGTCTCACTGCACTTATTCATTATTTGATCTAAATAATTCAGCACATGGACCGCATGCCTGCTAACACTGCAGAGAAAACCAGTAAGATATATATATATATATAGAGAGAGAGAGAGATACACACATATCTGACAGAGGGCCCCTGAAAGAACGCATCTAGGGGAGAGGAAACCATGAGGCTTCTCTCTCACAGAATTATAAAGATCCAATGAATTTTGCTTCATTGGCAATTCACTACAAAATTGACACATAAGCAATGGAGGATTCCCAGATGTTCATATAATGCCAGTAGGCCATTTGTCAGCGTTTTACATAGTACTCTGTTACAGTTACCAAAGTGTTTGCAATCTCGATTCTGCAATTACAATGTGCGAATATAGAGACATTGCATATGCAGACTATTGGGCACCACATCTAAATAGAAACTGTTGAGAAAGTCCGTGTAAAGCAGGACTATAAAATACAATATACATTTTCATTTCAGGTCAGAATTACAGCTAGACACACAAATTATTATTCTGAACACTCATAAATTACAGCTGTATAGACAGACTTAAAAGTCTGAACAACTTCATATTAACCACTGAACTTGTAAGTTAAAGTAGGCTTGTCAGATAGCAGTACAGCATGTGATAAACAGTAAAAACCCCAAACTGCTTTTGTATACAGCAAGTAGTTGCAGCTAACATTTAGACATGTGACATCATTGTATAATACATATGCCTTTCCACAACTTATCTACCTTTTATATGATCAAAAAATCAGCTATATTACTGAAGCAATGTAAAAAATATACTTTTGATAAGGCCTAATAGCCACCTCTCTTTTAGTGTACTTAAATTTTGAGTATAATGAATTCATTTAGGGACATAAAAAGCGCCTATAACTGCATGAGGCATTAGCTTGGAGCTAAGGTTTATTTCATTACAGTCTTTCAGTGGCAATTACTAATTTGGCTTATAACATTTGCTAAGCAATGAAATTCTGAAAATGCCCGTTAATCTGTTCAGTGTCCCCTGTATCAAAAAACTGTTTTAAAATAATTACTTTAGCAAACATGAGATTTGTGCATGCAAGTTCAGCACACACTATGAAAAATGCAAGGGAAAAAAGCATACTTTGTTCAGAGGTCATGACATAAGTTATGAAAATGGATAATACTAAGATTAGCATTTTAACAACATGAATTAAATGTTCAGTAATGTTAGTAATTTAGGACTGACAAATAATAAGCATTGGTTACACCTTCTAGTCTTCTGGTACTCCTCCAGCAAAAATACTTGTATATAATTTACCACCAAATACCTACATGCTAATTTCTTCTTCATTGGATAAATGCATCACTAACATGGTGACATGCAACGAGCCAGAGCGAACCATTGCTTTGGAAAGCCTTTGATCCTTTTGTATTATTACATCTTGGACAGCCTGAACACTGCCAGTAATCTGGGAAGAAAGACAGACACAGAAACAACAGTTAGCCATTACAATTACTGTATCCCATCATGCAAGTGAACAAGAAAGCACACAAACCGAAATCAAACGTTTATGTAAAAACCATTCTAGCAGAAGAAAGTTTTATCCTCTGACAAAGCTGTGCTAACTGACCCGAGTAAACTCAAAGTGGGCAGGAATGGAGTGATTAATAAATCACTGGACACTCCCCATCACATCTTAATGGGAGTTAAGACAAATTTAACCCACATTTAAGCAAAAAAATGGTAAACATCATCCCTAGTAATTACAATGTATTGACCGCATAATTATTTCAGTTTCTAGACTAAAGCAAATGCAGTTATCCGAGTAAAGGAAAAAAAAAATTAAATCACCCAGCATATGAATTACAATTTTATCCCATTTTCAACTATCGGTCTAAATGTAATTTGTACCTGAGAGCTGGCAAAGAAAAAAAAAAAAGTAAGTGTACAAGCCCTTCAGAATACAGAAGACAGGTATGGAACTGTGTTATCATAGCAGCAATACCATCCTAGCTCTGAAAAAGATCAATATTATTCAGCATTCAGATTAGCAGCCAATATCCCACATCCCCTTACCAATACAGTTTCCTTCAGAAGTACTCCCAAGTCCCTTCCTGCTCATGTCCTAAACTACCTCCAGCTCCCTCATACAGTTCAGTTCTGGCTTGGGCAAGAAGCAACACATGCTGTGGCTGATTTTCAGCTATAAGGGCTGGACTGGCTAACAAACACACACATACCCATTCGTCAGCTGGCAGGTCTAGAAGAATAGCTAACTGCCACACTCACACTACAGCCTTCAACATAAGCATGTTCTTTCAAGGCTGTCTCTTTTACACAAGCATAAATCCCACAAAAATTGTAGGAAATTAGTACTTCTGAGATGTCATTTTTTAATCCATATTTGGAAAATGAGTTGAAAACCCACAGCGGCTTCAAAACCCACAAAACTCCAATGGGGTTATAACAAGGCAAACAGATAAGCAGGCTCACACCTGTATAAACTCCATTAGGAAACCAAGCTAAAAACCTAATGAATAACATACTTTGGAACAGGATTAATTTCAAAGATGGCCAGTTAGCAGTTCCAGAAACAGCTATTGCTGAACCCACTGGGAAAGGATGAAACGAGCTGCCTTTTTGATAAAGGCAAAATAGAAAACTGAGCGCTTACTTTCTCTCTCTCTCTCTCTGGCTAAAGTGACAACATTCTACACAATGTATACTATTTGGAAAGAAGAAAGAAAAGTTTTCAAGTACATTTTTGTGACTTTCAGGAATTTATTTTTAATATGTTTTCCCAGCAGTTATGTGACCAAAACGTACCACGATAGCTGTAGTAAAGCTGTGCCATCACAATGCATAATGTAACTTCAGATTCGTTCTATTTTCTTCAATAAATCTAAGGTGCAATTAACAGTCGAGTGCGCTGAATTTTAATTAAGCAAACCAGGACTCTTTCTACATCCTCTGTATAACTAGTTATGACCCGCTGCATAAATAAAAACTTTACATTGCTATTTAACCTGCTATTTACATTATCTTACAAAGTTTTATGTTACACTTCAACTGTTATCATGCTGATTATTTCTTTTAACTTGAGATTTCCTAACAACTAAAAGAAATGTCTGAGGGCAGATCATACTCAACAATTCCCACCTCAAATTATTTTTAAAAGTGCTCCAAAATAAAGCCTCAAATACTGATTTCAAGGTCTCCTCTCCTGTTACGTGGAATATGTTATTCTGAAGAGTAACAAAATAACAAGTTTTGCTTGTTGGAAGGATGCTACTAGTAAGTGAATATAAAGACTGTAAGCTTTAAAGATTTAATAGATTAATTATAATTACAATCAAGATTGGAGGATCCTGGAAGCCTAACCTACCAAGTGATAACACATCAGATGAAACATAGAAAAAAATTGCCAGAAAGGGATACAATTATAATCATTCATTTAAGTCTTTTCACACAAGTAATAATGCAAAGTTCAATACAAATTCAAAATTAATGGAATATCACATTTTATTTCTGGAGATTCAAAAGATAATTAAAATGAAAACAAGGAAACTGTTTAATTTCCAAGAGGAACAGTTCATTAAATCAGTTCATTAAATGTTCCAGAAATATCCCTTACTACAAAATGGTTCTCTGTGTAAAGTTTAAAATACCACAAAAAATATGAAGAAAGAATACTAATGCCTAAACCACTTCACTGGAATAAAATCAGATCCTCAAAAAAGAAGAAAAAAAAAAAAAAAGGTATCTCATTACTAACTGAAATACTATTAGTAATTACCAGATTCCCTCTGGCTGTCAAGAAACCAGGTGTCCTAACTCCGAATTTTGGCTAATGTTGCCTATAAAAATTCCAACGTGTATTTTCTACTTTCAGAACATCTCTACATCTAAGGCAGGTATAAACAAAACTTTCTAGCAAAGTCCCAGAATTCCCAAATGCTCTAACATTTAATATAGTTGTTCCTTTACCTCTGTAAATGATGTAAGGCTAAATAAATGACATGAAAAAAAGCATGCATAGTTAAGACTTCTCCACTCAACAAGCCATTCAACATAATAATAATTGTGAGGAGGAATTCTCAATTATCAGATTATATAACCCCTACATTATTCTTGCACTTGTTAAATCATGCAAGAGACAGGAAGAAAATATATTTCAGAGTAAGATGGCATAAAAGATCTCCCACAATATTCATGTCAGGCTATCCTGGATCTTCTAAAACCAGCCTCTACAATCTCTTCTTCACATAGTATGTTTTGAAGGATCAAAATAATTTTTTGTTTTTTCACTGTAATTTTCAAACCTACTTTGGTTTATTTTCATTTCAGATTCCCTAAATCTTTGACTTTCTCAGACAACAGATAATGCAGATATAGGATCAGATAAAATTCACCTGAGATAGATCCTTGTATTGAAAAATAAACCTAAATTTGGAAATGGTGGTAAACTGTTGGGTTTAACTCTTTAAACATAACACACCTATTCTCCTGGTTTGCAGACACAAAAGATATCAAAGTTGTACAACAGACATCCCACAGCATGTAAGAAATCATTCTGATGCACTGCCTAAATGAGACAACACATGCTAACTACAAGAAAATAAATTTTCTTAAAGAGCATTCTGCACTTCCTGAATCCATTTGAACTTCTCACTAAAACAATAGCTTGTTTGAATTTTAAATAAAATCATCAATTTTACTGGAAAATGCTAAACTACAAACTGCCTAGTTAAAACAACAACAGATACAAATTTAAACTCCTATCTATAAGGAGAGCTAAAAATACTGCTAGACATTTTCTTATTAAATTAAAAAAATTTAAGCCAGCTTCAGTCAAAATACTGTGAAACCCATAAGACTGAAAAACTGAATAAAAAGATAAATATTTTTCCTCTAGTATTTTCCAGATAAGCAATTTTGTTCACAAAAATGTTACATAAAATAAAAGTTACTCTTTGAATAGGCTGCTAATGTTCTTTTAAAAATACCTGAAAAAAAAATATTTTGCTCCAGATTGAAGACTCTTCTTTTTATAAACACACACAGCTGTTTAAGTAATTCTGATTATACGCAATTAGTATAATAAAGAATATCACCTCTGGATTAGTAATTGGAAGAGAAATGAAATAATTTGGCCGATACTGTTTTTTCTTTTTCTTCTTTTTCTCACTGCCTTCTTCAATTTCCCTTCCAATAGTCCTCTTTCTTTTCTTTTTTATATTTATTTCAGAGGTTGTATGCACTGAAGAGGAAAAAAAAAATACATTCAGCATACAGACAAATCAAAAACAAAGATACGCTTAATATCATGCCAACAGGACCTGGACTTCAGTGAAGTGACTGGAGCATGTCTTCCAAGTCATCTGATCTGCCCATGCTCTGAACTGTCTGACTGGGATCCTACTCCAACCTGAATTAATGCAGTCACACAAGTGCAGTACCATACTTGAACTAACAGCCTACACCTCTAAGCAGGGTTTATAAGCTGCTAACACAGACATGCAGCTTTCAAACTGTGTTTCATTTAGCCAACTCACACTGCAGTGGAATAGGCCTGCAATTGTCTGCACTTGAACGTGGATGTGACTTTAGAGAAAAAGGGCCAATATAAAGTTTCAAAAATGCCATTCACACTGCATTTTGAAATATAAAACAAGATAATACATAGGATCATTAAAGGAAAAGGTTGTATTAGACTAGGACTGGATAGATAAAGGACCAAACCCAGTCCAGAAAAAAAATTTAATCCAAGTCAGATCAACTCTCTACTTCCTCCTTTCCTTGCAAAGACCCCTTCCAACATAGCAAAAGAGAAGTGCATGTCCTCAATTCTTCCTTTGCACCATAATTTATTTTTCTCCCAGTTTATTTCCTCAAGACTTTGCAGACACTCTTCCATCATGTGGCCTGATACATACCCACAACCTGATCAGGCTGAAGACACCCACTGTCCAATTAGAGGTGCACTTCTAGCCCCATGCTGGGAACGCACATATTGGAAAAGAGCTTGCAAAAGCTATCACTTGAGAAGCTTATATACAGGAACGTGAATTAACATGAGATGTCTTTATTCCATTGCTGCAATGGATTGCAAAATGGTAAATTTTTAATATGCTCAAGTATTCCCCGGACTGCATACTAACAAGAGAGGCTCTGGACTGGATCCTGTTTACAGGGAGACTCTGTTCCATGTGCCCAGCCCACTTGTACATGTCAACAGGCAGGACCAAGAACTGAGTGTGTGATACGTCTATGCTTTCATACTACTTCTGTTTAATATACTTACTAACAAATTCATTTTCAATATCTGTGTCGACAAATGGCATTTCTCCCATTAGTGATTCTACAGAATCAGCAGGACACGGCTCGTTTCTCTGTTGTGTCCTTTCCTTATTCTCTTTAAAGATTTTCTTTTGCTGCACGTTTTCCAGCCCATCTGTAATACATTTAAAATAACATACTGGGTCTTAGTTTTTGATACAAACAGCTAAGAGACTTTTTACACAAGCAATATACCAAGTATACATTTCTCTAATTATCAGCAAATGAATACTAACATATAACCCTCTTAAGAATGCTGCTCTTCTTCCTTCCAACATATCAGCAAAAATACTTCAACGCTTTATGTGGAATAGGGAAAAAAGGAAGTTCAGCCTTCTATATTTAATGAATTATGGTCTTGTTCAGTTCTAAGTAAATGCAATTACATTAAAAAAAAAAAAGATACTTATAACCAAGCATGAAAAAATAAAGTCTTCAGACATCTCATAAAGTGCACTTTAGATAATAATAATGGCTTATGAAATTCAGTGCAAACACTGGCAAATTAATTCCAATGTAAGCACACTGAAAATGAGGCACGAAGGAGCAGGAAGGGAATCCTACCATTCCACATGTAACAAAGAGTTCTCAGCTGACTATATCATTCAGGAATGAGATCATTATTCTATTCCTGCATCTCCCACACAGCATACAACATGTTATAGACAGCAATCATCTGAACTTCTGGTTCTAAAACCTGATTTTTAGTATTTAAGCTAAAGAAGGAATCAATATAAATCAAAACTCATCTTCCATGTATAAAGATATACGTGAAGTTCTCTCAGAGTAATACCACAATGACAGAATAATCTCTGCTAACAAGTTTTTAAAAATGTCTTTTTCCCCAAGAGTACTAAGCATGAGTCATTTCCTTATGTCTGCTTCATGTTTCTGCATCAGTAAACTCTAATATTTGTGTATTAAGTTATACCTCAAAAAATGAAAAAGCAAAATCTTCTCTAGCAGCAAAAAATGTGCACATAACCCAGCATCCAGCAATATTCTTTTGGGACAACTCCACAATGGGATTACTGTAGTGGAAGAAGCCTTATGCAGAATTGCAGTTTATCCCAGGACAGCTCATTACTACAGACAAAGCACTTTCAAAGCTCCTCTTGTGACCAGCGCAGATAGTCCAAATCTGGCCCAAGGGGAAAATTTGGCAGCAAAACTGCGTATTATATTCTTGTGGCATGCAAAGCTACACTACATGTATAAAATCAATGTTAAAGACCCACTCTGGGCTATTATCACCCCATGGAACGTTTCTTGCATGTATCACTTTATGCTAGGGAAAATAAGTAAAAGAACAACCTTATTAAATGCTAATTCACTCCAGTCTAAAATAGGGAGGCATAAATCACGCTGTGGTTGTGGTCCCACACCTAACTTTACCCCAGAGGCTATTAAAAAGAAACAAAGTATTTAGATTTGTTGCTTGTTCCCCCTGTAGACACTAAAGAACTATGCATCGCAAACAGATGTTCAAGTAATAATAAAATTATTACTTGACATTTAGATTAATGTAAAGCTCACACAAACCAGATTGTTGCCGCGGATCCACAAGCATAGAGAAAACAACAATCTTTCCTTCAAAGAGATCTCAAAGTGAAGGAAATCCATGAAACTGACAAACAAGGAGGTCAGTCTGGGGCAGAAAAGTTATCAGCAAGATGCAGAAAAGCAGAATCATAACCAGCTGGGAGCAAGAGGGATTTGTTAAGGTAGCATCATCTGCAGAACAAGGCCTCACATAAATCTGGGGGGGTGTATGTCACAGATTACAAGTTTCCGTAGTGCTCTCTGCTCAAAAAGCAACATACTTGTGTTACTTCGAAAAATTCTGTCTGCTCACAATAGCAGATGGGCATAGGAAAGGCACAGCTGGTGATGAACAATGTCCCTTCTCAAATCAATTAGCTGAACTGAACAGGCACCGCTTCTAAATTCTACAGGTTGTGCCTCAAGCAAAAAAACTCCATCCCTCACCTTTTCCGAAATATAATAAATAAAGAAATCAGAAACAAAATTCAAGAATTGTGTTCTAGTCACTAAAACAACCTGAAAACACAGATTTTCCAAAATTCTTGACATAATGTTGATAACCTGAGACCTAAGTAACAAAACCAGCTTCCATAGGAACTCCTTGACCATCAAGCTGTTATGAAGGTCATTAAAATGTTTTTTTAATCATATGCTAAATTATATTTGCCTGATTTTCATTATGAACAGGGTGTACATCGTTCCCATATTTGCATTTGTTTAAATGGCTGCTGGTCTTAACCAGTATTTCTCATCTGTTTCAGCTGAAAAAAAAGAATCATGACACACCTAGCTCATAAAGGACAGAATACCAAAAAAAGGAGCAGTAAAACATCGTTGATTGATGCCAGCCCTCTTCTCTCCGTACTTATAGTTTCAAATAGAATAATCTATTATTTGACACCTACACATCAGAGATCATAGGGAGATTAGGTGTTCAGGCACTGTTCCATGTTTGGTGTGCTTATGTTAAAATGTTTAATATGTTGATGTCCATTTGTTTAATAATAAATTAATCCTTTGGGGAGAATTTAACTGAAAGCTGCTGTAGCAATTGAATTGATGGTATTGCTCTCTTATCATTTTGAACTCCCGGCGCTGGCAGCAGCGTTTACATAGAAAACTGAAAAAGCTTTAAAACAACAACAAACTTGGAAAAAAAAAACCCAAAAATAAATAAATAAACGGTAGGTTTAGCATTCAGCCAGGTCAGGCGTTTACACTGACTGCAAGCTCTGCTTCAGCGTCACCGTTTAACGGCTAACGGACACCAGCAACGCCGGGTCTCTCCCCCTCGCAGCACGACCCACACGCTGCCCGTCGGTAACTGAAGCTCCGCGGCAGCGGAGGGCGCCCGGCCCAAGCTGAGGCTTCTGCGAGGCACCGCGCCCGCCTCCCCCGCCGGCTGCGGCCGCAGCCGNAGCGCGGGTAGAGCCCGCCGGGCGAGAAGGGCGCAGGCCGCCGCTGGCCGCTGCGAGTAAAGCGCGGGGAGAAGCCGCCGTAGTAGCCGCTGCATGCCCGGTTAGGACGAGCAGGGCTGGCCGGCGGGAAACCGCGGCCGAGGGAAAGGGTTCAGGGAAGCCGCCGCCTCCCTCGGGCAAACGACGGCGGGAGCGCCGGGCGGAGAGGGAACGGGGCCGTGCTCCCGCGGGACTACAACTCCCAGCGTGCTTCGCGCCGGGCGGCCCGCGCGGGTCATGGCGGGAAGGGGGCCCGAGTCTCGCACGTCGGCACCAGCCACTTTCCTCTACCTTGCTTGCTGTAATGGCGGCTTTTGGCTGTGCCGTCCGATTCACGGTGAAGGCATTGAGCTAGTGTGCCCTGAAACGTGAGGCCTGGTTTGCATAGTGCTGTTTTCACTCAGTATTTTACTGAAATGCGGCTTCCAGAGCCGTCCCGCAGAAGGGCTGCAGCTAACAGGAGTAATTTGGGCTTGAGCCTCCCCGAAATAATCACTTGTAGCTTAGGGCTGCCCGAAGAACTGTACACAACCCAGAGCAATAACTTCCCTCCATTTAGCTGCCGTTGGGGGGAGACTAGATGGTCTTGCCCTGCCATGAAGCCCCGGGCCCGTCTGGCTGCTGGCACTCAGGCCTCTGCCGTGGCCGTGCAGCGGCCGTCGGCCTCTGGGCTGTACGGGAGAGGCTGCTTCTCTGAGGCACGGAGCAGGTGACGCTCTTCCCGCTCAAATAAAGATCTGGTGCCCCTTGGAAGCCAGAGCCTGTTGCTGTGTTCTGTGGGAGAAGCCAGGCCAGCTGCCACCTGACGCTTTTGCAGATCCCTCTGTGCGTATAGACCAGATCCGAGGGTGCCAATTGTTTATAGCTGTATAAAGATTCCTACTGTCATTTTTGTAAGAGAGATGGTGAAAAGATGGCAAAAGCAAAATAAGTAAAACAGGGTGGCCGTGATAGGGAGGATGCTGCATGGCTGCTGGATGTTAGAAGCTGAGACACGCATGAAAAATGAGGCCAGTTTCTGTATTTGGCTCCTCTGTGCCTTCCCTTTCTGGGAGGTAAAATCTGTTTGGAAATATTTTACCACTATTTTGACCTATTTTGTGCTGTATTTGCTTTCACTGTCTTTCACACAGTATTTTCATTTGGTCTGCATAGTCCTGTGGAGACCAAAGGCTGGATATGACATAGATGGCCGAGTTCTGTGGGATCCCAGAGAAGCTTTAGGATGAGGCTGCTGGCAGTTTTTCTTACTATACACATTTCATCTGAATATCAGCTATCAATAGGAGATGAAATACATACGTGGTCACCTCTTCCTAGCCTGTTAGCATTGCAAGTAAGATACTTCCATAAAAGAAATTATTCCATAGCGTTATTGATTAAATACTGGGAGAAAATCTTTTGGTATCAAGTGTCCTTTTAAAAATATGAATTTAAACCCCAGTTTTGGATCTGAAACTGCTCCAAATCAATTCACTAGGTGTTCTGCAGAAATCTCCAGCGAGCAAACTCTAGAAAGAACATTTCTGTACAGTTGACAGGGGAGTCCAATGCAATGTTTAGATAAGTTAGCATTTAGTAGTCCTCTGAATAATTGAAAATACAATGCATTTTTAGTGGAGCTAAAATTGTATCTAACCAATACCCACTATCCCAGCACTAATATGTAGAGCTATTCTTTGGGTTCATGATGTGCCTAAATACACTATGTCCAGGATGAGGGGAAGTGAGAAATTAAAAGCACCATAGCTGGAGCTGGTAACAGTTACCATGAATTGTCCCTACAAATCATAAAAGTGGTGTTGGGAGGGAAATGTTCAATTGACGAGTAGAAAGCTGAAGTAGCACGTTGTGATTTTTCTGCTTGCCCAAATACTGGACAAGTTTCATAGAGGTTGCTGACCTGGTGCCTGGCAGAAACTTGTTTTCATTACTGCTCATGTCTGGGCTAAAGCCAGCACTTTATCAATTTTCTGTGGCCTTGCCTTTATTAAAGAGTTTCTGATTAACCTCTCAGCAGTACAGTTGTCCCTTTGAGGGAAAAAAAAAATAAAAATCACATAATGACAGCTGAGTGACGCTAACAGAAAGAGGAAGCACAGTCAGCTCTACAAATATATTTGCTTACACAACTGCACTACCAATGCCTGTTAGCCTCTCACCCACCTTACTGTTTCTTAATCCATCATCTAACCAAATTTAGTAGAGAGTAAGAGGATTCAGAGTTATGATATTCCCACACCTTTCCTGAAAATGAGTGGTTTGGGAGAAAAGAGAGACTCGTTTAGCTCCCAAATGAGGAAAAGAAGAAACAGTGCTGTGCATATATTTTTCTGTGAAACAGTGGCTGGCCATGAGTACTGGTCAGCTCGTTACACGATAGGTCACAGTACAAATTATCAATACATATTATGTCTTATCTTAGTCAAGCAAGAGATATGGGGGAACCATGAGTATTTGGGACATGACTCACTGTTAGGCAATAAAGGGGCAGGAATGGGATATGTTACACGGAGGCCTAAATGTCGGAAGGGGACATGGGGATATTGTGTAGGACGTGGGAGGGAGTTGAAGGTATTGTAATGGGAGGGCATGGAGACTATAGGGGAAGCTTGGGTTATTGTGATAAGACGGGAGGACATAACTGATACAAAACAAGGCTTCATTACTGACGCTGCTGATACAGCAACTTGTCTTCTGACAAGTGAAGAAGAATAGACCGTGATCTGGTAATAATAAGAGATTTGCTAGAGAAACAAAGAGAAGTGTGAGAACTACAGATAATGGAAAACAAGACATAGAGGAGTGCCTGGGATAAAGTAATTTAATGCAAAGATGAAAAAGCAACTAGGCTAGCATGTCTGCAATAACTGCTATAAAAGGAAGAAGTGCATAAAGATGCTATCAGTTGTACTTAATGACTAGAAACTACATTTGATTGACATCTAACATGAACATGAAGATTAAAAGTATTAAAGCAAATGAATATTTTCATGATCTGTTCATCACAAACATTCATTTACATTGTAGGAGGAGGGAACAGAACAGTGGGAATCCAGAGCAGCAATTCTTCACTTGCTACCCTCTGGATAGCTACCTGTTATGAGGGACGCTGGCTAAAGATCGGCCTAGACATTCAAGTGCTACTGATGTCAGGGTATTGTTTCAAACACTTCCAGGTTCCTCCATGCTTTTATGCTGATTACATTATGCTGATTACATTTTTTATTAAGTTGACTCCACACTGGGCATTGTTATTAGGGTGTAATCTCTATCTTGAAATCCTACAGCCCTTACTTCCTGAAAAAAGCAATTATTAGAGTTATTTTCTTGACCTGTTTGCCCTGCAAACAGTATCTCATTGGCTAGTTTTAATATTTCCTCTTAAATACGTGAAGCAGCAGGGGTAGAATATACTTTCCAAATCTGTTTTTTCTTTCACTTATCAGCACAGAAAATCTGCCAGAAGTCATCTAGGTAAATCCTCATTCTGCACCAGAGTTACATCATCCTGCCAACAAAACCAGTCTTCCCTATGTTGTTCCACCATCAGATTAAAAGAAGCTATTAATTTCTTTACCTTTGTCTCAGAAACACAAATTCCATCAAACAATGCGATATGCATAATTTCAGCTTCCAAAATATAGGGCAACTAGACAACAAATAATGTTATGAAATACTTCTACTATTCTGTATTTTGAGACATGAGTAGATGGCTTTCTTTTTACTAAATATTTATACACAAACAAAACTATAAAATAGAAAGCAATTTTAAGTGATTTTGATGGCTATAATGTTTTTTTCTCTTATTCTTGATACATATAATTTGGATTTATTTGCAAAAAGTTGCATGTTCTGGAGACCATTAAGAATGGTAGCCTGCAGACTGAAGACACCATATAGTTTGATAGAAAACCTTCACATATCTGCAACATAAGACATTGTACCTTGAAATAAAAGCACGTTTCTCCTTTAGAGACTTTACTAACCCCGCTGGACTTTTTAGCTCCAGAGGTCAAGTTAAGTTTGATCTGAAATCTCCAGCTTCTGGGAGCTCCTCTTAATTTCTGTCTGAAATACAGATTATTTTTTTTTTTTTAAACAGCATGTGCATGAGGAAAAGTGGAGGGAAAGTGTTTTATTTAAGAAGACACTGCCTGCAATTAAAAATCAGTTTGATTTTGAATGCAGTGAATATTGCCATCTACATGCCGAAGTCATACAGCTAATACACTAGATCCTGCATTCCTTGAGCGAAAGACACTTTGTTTGGGAGTCTTAGGCAAGTAAAGAATGCAGTTCTGAATCCAAAATTCATATTATTCCAGATGTGGGTGGGGGAAATACGTATTTACTGACTAAACTGAAAAAAAATCTTGATTCTCAGCTGTCTAACTGTTGTGTTTCTTGCTCTTCCATCTGTCTTTTCCTTCAGCCACAAGCTTCTTTTAGCTCTGGTTTCCTCACCTTCCCAAGCTCCAGATACTGCACAAACACACTATGTGTTTGTCACCACTGTGCAGGCTCTGTGTGTCGCCTTGCATCTTTTTTTCTCTTATCTATGGACTTTTTGTAAAGTTAAGATATCTGAGGAATAGGGGCAGTATCTTGCACTTTTGCAGAGCACAAAGTCCAATTGAAAAAAAACCAAACCCAAATCTAAGCCTCTTACGCCAGAACAGACCAGGCAACCTGGTCTAGCGGAGGGTGCCCCTGCCCCATGGCAGGGGGGTTGGAACTAGATGGTCTTTAAAGCCCCTTCCAACCCAAACCATTCCACAATTCTATGATTCTGTAACATGGTACAGTCCTTCCTGAAGTTCAGATCATCACTCTTACCTCGGCACACATTTCTGGTGTGTGCCTGCCTTTCTTCCTAAGAGCAGCTGAGACATTAGTTCACAAGCACTACTAGAGTTTCAGCCAGTTGCTCATTTAGCCTCAGATGTGAATGTACCTGCCCTGGGACTCTTCCCCCGTCAATAAAGGCAGAGGCTTCTCCAGGGGGAAATTGTAATTCACCTAATAAGTAAGAGTTGTTCTAGAGACGCTCGTCTCTCCATGGACAACGGAGAAGGCCAGAAAAACTGGGCTTGTGTCCTGCTTAGGCACATCAGTTAGAAGGCTCAAGTTGGGTGAAATGGATCAAGGCCTGAATTTTGTGATTGCCTGGTTCAGAATTAGGAAAAAAACCTTTGTGCTCTGGCCCAATATTTCAGGCTCTGGCAAAGCCTCTTGGAGCCCAGACAATTAAACTTAACATCTACTTTCTAACTGGAAACACTTGTGTCAAAACAGCCTTTCTCAAATGTTATACTAACCCTTGTCCAGTTGGAAGAATCTGATGATGGCTATGGCTAATGCTGCAAAGCTCAAGTGCTCAGAAAAATTCACACAGCGTAGGTTTTGGGACTCTGCCAAGTTAGAGCCTACCTAGGAAGAAATAATTAAACGGTGTTGTTTTATGTTTCACATGAATTTTGAAATTGATTTACCCCTGGTGTTGCTGGGCCTGACTGCACAAAAACATCTCACCTGCTGCTTTCAGATCAGCAGTCTCCTTCTCTTAAATGTCTGTTTATATTTAACCAGAAGTGTAAAACAAAAAAAACCCAGTGATGTTCAAAATACCTGTTCTACAAGCTAATCAGAGAAACAGTAACTTATTGTTTGAAGGAGAAAAGGGTCCCTGACCTGAACAGGAGTGAGAGATCTCGGTTCTATCATTGTTTTAGCTGCCTCTCACACCTGGAGCAATGTGATCTGGCATCCAGTTTCTGTCACTGAAATCTCTTACAGTTATTGGATCGGTCTGTATGTATTGCTCTGAGGGTATTCGCCATCTCTTTGCTGACGGTGGAGTTTTCTGATCCTCTTCTTGAGGCTCAAGGTTTTAATGTATCAAGTCACAAGGGCGAACCAATTTAAAGCTCCCTTATTTACAGTCTTTAATTCTAATTATTATGTCTAATATTATGACAAGGCACAAGAAAGGAAACAAATACAATTAAATGAAAACTCCTAAACACATTTTGCCTAATGGGAAAGAGACAGGTTTTAATTCACCAGCTTAGCACATTACTATGTCTTTAATAGTCGATCTCGTACAGTTCTTGTTCAGTTCTGCAGGCTTTTGCTGAGCCACTTTTAATTCACATTCACTCATATAGTAGCACTAAATACGCTGCAATAACTGAAAGGGAGGAAACCACTCACATTTTCATTGGTAAATCTGACTTTCAGTCTAGGTTAGAACAGTGTTTTCAGCACCCCTACTGAAAGGACCAGCTTTGGGTCATTTTGTCAGGCACCCAGTCTGTCTCTGTAAGGCAGCACGTGCCCATTACCACGTATCTGCGAAAGCAGACTAACAGCTGTTTAATGCAGTTAGCATAAGGTGAGGAGAGGGTGGAGAAAAGCATCTCCCCAGGGCTTCAGAAGAACTGTCTGATCACAACAGCTGTTTGGTCTTACCCCAAGAACTTGTACCCATGTAGGAGAGAAGAAAAGTCTTATTTTTAATCAGTTTCTGGGTGATTTTCATTTTAAGAGTGGAATTTGCCAGACTCACTTCTATGTAAGAAAAACAATCTGCAGATTAAAAGTCATGAAAGTTGGCTTACACATGTTTTGAAACACCGAAAGGAAGGAGCTCAGGCATACGTTAAACTGCACTCTGTCAAGCACACTACTTTTGGTGCACAGTCAGAGAATCAATGAATTTTTTTGACACATAATTCATACACAGTTCAAAATACTGTAGTATCAGATATACTCGCATTCACTTTTGACCAAATGGTATGATACCTTCCCAGGTAACATAGCATCGTGACATGACTGCTGTCTTTCTAATTTGCACTTGTTCCTAAAAACTTCATAATCATTATTTTGAGCAAAACAGATAAGTATCAAAATTGCAAATAACAGGCAAGTTGAAAATAGCAGACAAATAGTACTATGGGACATAGAGCTGTCTTTCTGCTGTGTCTTGGCACAATGGTATCTACAATCCTAAGAATAGCCTTTCTCACAGCGTAGCTGGCTGAGACAGATAAGCTGCATAGAGACTTTCAAAAAGGGTGAAATCATACCCAGAAAAAGGTTGTTTTATGCTTTTGGGGCAGTTAAGAAGGCAATAATAGGATCCCTCACTTGAGGGCCATTCAGTAAGAGAGGTCACGTTTTCCTGCAGTGGTGTAGTATGGCCAGGGACCTGTTCCCTTAACTGAAGAGGAGTGGGACCAGCAGAAGAACAAGGGAGGAAAAAAGCAAACTGAATTGCCAAATAAAATGTTGAGTTGCACTTTTGTCAAATCTACGTGTGGATCTACAGCAGACATTACCATTATGTACTGTATTTGGAGGGCTCCAGAGACTCATGGGAAGTACCACTAGTGGCACTTGACTTGTCATATCCATGTCATTAGAACAATAATTAGGGAGATTTCAGAGCAAGTGAGAGCGATTAGATAGAGCTCACTGACTTCCCATGAGAACTGGCAACCTAAGGGGCCTTTGTCCCTTTGATAGTAAGTCTGTATGCACTTGCTTTTCTAGATGTTACGTCTTACACGTTCAGCTCCAGGCTCAGTCAATATGCTGTTTACATTTGTTGTCTAAATTTTTATAAAATTGCATGTTCTACAGTCCGGTTTCTGCCTTACAACTGAAACTGTTTTCAGCCACGTCTCAAATGACTCCAGTCCCAGAAACAAGACTCCATCATTACTCTTAGTAGCTAGCTGACAACTTTCAAATCATCTGGTTGGATTTCTCTCACTGAAATCTTGTCTCACTTGCTTTTCTATGACAACATTGACTCATGATTCTCCCATTTTTCAGCATTGCCTTTGGAGGATTTGTCCTACTCCTTCACCCCTTTCTGTATACCCTTCACTTCTTACCCTCTTTCATCTAAAGCAGAAGTTGCCATCTTTATCAAAATCACTCCCAGGTCTTTGTCTTCTTCATATGTGTTTCCTTCTTTTCCAATTAAGATCTCAGCCTGTCGTTGACTGTCAGTGTGCCTGTGGATGTCTGGCTTTCAGCCCACGTGCAGCATCATTAAACACAGTTTGTCCTCTCTCTCCATACTCCTTCAGTCACCAGGGGCCACAGCTTCCTGCCTGTCAGTTAGTGCCTATAACATATGCATTGCGTTTGTCTCAAACCTCTCAAAGCTCTTCTCTCAATCTGTTGTAAGATGTGTTAGGTGGAAGTTAACTTTTTATCTAAGATAGAGTCTTGTCAATGTATTCTATAACACATACTGTTGAAATTCTTCTCCAGATCTTCACCTTATGTCTCAAGTACTGAAACATCCTTTTTTGTGTTCTTGACAAATACGATTTAATTCTCCTATGCAGTAATTTAGAAACTCTTTGAAAAGGTGATTTTTCTAGAGTTTTAACTTTGACAACGTCACCTGTCTTTAAATTCCTCCACAGCTTCTGTATTTTAGCAAATAACTTAGGTGTCATGACTTTCATACTTTATGGTTGATGCCTGCCTTAATTATCTTTTGTTTAATACTGAGAAGGTTGATTTCTTCTTCAGAAAGGATTGTAACTTAATTTATAAACAGGAGCTATCAGTTGCGCCTGCACAGCTCAAGAGAAACACAGTCCAGATCATAACAAGCAGTCATGGGTACTGGAAGCTGCACGGCTGCATTACCGTGGCTGTACATCTGGATGAATACATTGTGCCTCTCAGCTGGGTTAACAGCCCAAGGAAAATACTGCACTAATGAATTTGTTCTGCTTCCAGTTCCATGTTAATTCATTCAGAAGCAGCTCAAATATCTGCGCACATCATTACACTAGAACTGTGATAACCCATGTTTCTTCCTATGCTCCTTCTTCTGTTTGGGAACTTTGCTGTTAGCACCAGCAAAACTACTTTGTTGTTCTCCTTTAAACTGTTATTTGCTATGATACTGCCAGAAAAAAATCCCAAACAACAACAACAATAATCCTTACAACTGCTGAGCTAGTAATGCACTAAGACTATCTTCTAAGCCGTTTAACACTTGTCCTATGGCTCCCTTGTATATATCCCGGTATATCTATCTCAGACAGAGCTTGTCTACTTTAAAACTGAAAAAAACCCAAAACCCAACAACAAAATTCTGTCTAAAACTGGACAACAAAACTTCTTGTTTGTGTGATAAGTACCATCAGTTCAAGCCTTGACAAAAGAGCTGATATCCCTTTGTAAACCTTTATTTTAAAATCTCATTTTAAATTACTAGTACATCAGTTTAAAAAGAACTCATAAGAATTCCATTAAGTTGTATGTCATAATAGATGCCTCTTCCTGCAAATACCTACTCCTGAATCTTTTGAAGTATTATTACTGGAAAAGTTCACTTTCCTCCAAGTATATTTCCTGATGTTGATTTCTGAGTGATCCATCGCATCCTATACTGTTGAAAATTATCCAGTTTAGTTACATGAGGTGACATCTATGTTGATGGAAATCCAGGATGTAAATCTGTAATAAAATCTGTACCAGAAGGAATTGTCTAAGGAATGATAAAGTCCTTTATATTTTATTTAAATCTGCTTTTTTGAAAGTGGCATTTGTATAATCTTGCCCCGATTTCCACCATAAAGAAGGAAATGTGTATATTGCCTCTCTACAACGAGGACACTAGCACACTTAATTAGTCCTTTGCAGGCAAAAGGGGTATATGCTTACTGTGATTATGCTGGACACAGGCTTTTTTGTGTGTGATTCTCCTCTTGGTAGCAAAGGGTGGGTAAATCCTCCTGCTTCTTGCTAAACGGTTACTATGAGACTACTAACACACTGAAAGGAGATGGTAGCTTTTGGAATACCAGGGCAATTTCTGCCCAAAATACTGTCCCCTTAGGATCAGAAAACAACGCTGTTGCTGTTGTGTTCCTGCTTTCAGACATAGACTGTACATGCCCAACAATGAGCAAAAGTTGAGCACAAATACGTTTAACTGAGTATCCTTATTACAGTTTCTTGACTATATTGAAATACCTGGCTATAAACCAGAAGATAAAACATCTACATAAGTTGTTTGGAAAATGTATTTAATGTATTTTTCCTTACCAAAAACTGTCTTGTGCTAGTTTTTACATGCCGTGTTACTGAGTGTTCACTGTGAGGGTTGCTCTACTCTCCTTACTCAGGGAAAAGGAGTTTTTGCCAGAATTAGGACTTCATGAGCAGGTCCTGTACATTAGGAACCAGCACATGGAAGGTCATTAGGAACTGGCTGACCGCTGCACAGAGGCTGACAGTTCTTCTCTCTCCTTGTATATCCTGCTGGCACCTGATTTTTTTCTTACGTATCTGAAAATCTTATTTTTAATACTGCCAAAGTGTTTACATTTCTGTTGTTCATATCTCTGCACTGTTAATGCCAATTTTACAGAAAACAGGTCACAATCAGTATTAATTGGCACTGGCTTAAAAAGAAATGGCACCAGTAAAGTTTAGATACTTGCATAAAATGTTTGCCTAAACTGTGAATGTAAATGTAGGTACAGGAGAATTAAAAGTTTTTTTCTATCCTAACTAAATTCTGAAAATATCAGGACAGTTAAGTCTGGAGCAATATTGATTTTATCTTTTGTTCCTTTAATAATTCTTTTTCCATAGTTCTGATTGGAATTTGCACTGGCAGGGGAGGTTCTACCCACAGATAATGTTTCACAGGTTTTACTACTACCCTATCACAGAGTCACAACTATTGGAGTTTATTCAGTGCCAAGATGTTGAATTCATGGGATACTTTATTCCTGATGTTGGTGGGGCCTGGATTCTTGCCCTTGCACTGTGGCTGCACAAAATGAAATTCTATCCGCTCTGCAGTAAAAGACAAACTTTTGAGTATCTTCAGTCAGGACAGAATTTCATACTTCAGGGGTAACTCAAAATTAATTCCCCTTTGGTAGCAGAACCAGTTTAAGACTCATCTCCTAGCTCCCTTCCCCACTGCAGCTGTGCACTTTTGCCTCTGCACCGCTGAAGTGGAAGAGACAAGAATGAGAACGTTGGAAAAATTTGAATTAACAAGACCTTAAAAAATTTTATTTGGTTTTTTTTTTACTCCTGGTCATTTTAGTGAGCCACCTTACCCTAGGGTCCGCAGACTGCTCTGTTCACATAACTGATGTGGAAACAAAGCACAGTGCAGAGTTGATCAGATCGGGATCAGTAGAACAGAGCCCATCAGCTTGATTTGGCTTGAGCTGCCTTTGCTGCCAAAAGCAATGCTACGTGGATCCGCAGCCTTCATCTGTGAAGTAGCTTGTACACAATGGGAAAAGGTGCCGGGTTCGTTTCGTGATAGATTAAGAGAGAAGCTGAAATTTTGGGTAAGAGGATGGTGCTTGTCGGGTTTTTACTTATTACACTCCTTGGCTATCATGGCCAACATAACCAATGATCAGAGAACTGTGGTCAACAGTACAGAGACTATAAAGTATAAAAAAGCATATTGGAAGTGATTTGATAGCCTAGTTTCCTGAGGCGCCTGTGACTGCTGTCAGCCATCGCCCTTTAGCTTTTGAAGTCAGTGACCAGTTTCAGCCATATGTGCAAGAGGATAGAGATCTTAAAGACAATTAATGTCTTACAAGCTTTGTAAAAAAAACCCCACAGTTGGCTAGAGGAGAAAGGAAAATAATTCTTTGGCGGAGGGAAAGGTAGGCTCAGCTCCATTACGGTCATTTCTCCAGGTTCTGTAGGGCAGGTGCCACAGAAGACAGAGGAGGACCTGGGATAGCTGCAATGGGGAAGGAGATTTCAGGACCAAAAGACACAGATCTTTACCAAGCCAGACTCTGTTAGTTGTGCTGATCGGCAAAACTTTTGTTGTTTCCTCATTAACAGCTACTGAACTTTTCTGACCTGAGCACAGTTGAAAGCCTACTAGCTCAGGATTCTCTGGCAAGGCAAAGAAACTGTTGGATTTTCATTATGAGGTAAAAATAAAGCCAGTAAAAAAAGAAGTAAAGAAATAACTTCCTAAATAGCTTGAAGGAAACAGGAGAAAAGACCTCCCTTTTTTCTGCTTCTCTCTTTACCGGATACTCCCAATACCGGGCTCCCAATTCCCCGGAGCGTAACACCTATGAATGAGTGGAATCCGACTGCCCATTTTTAATTACCACCTTTATTTGCACTTCTACAAAACAAACAAATTAAAAAGCCTAAAGCTGGGCTTGTGCAGGGAAGACGTAGGTGTTTGTAGGACTGAATTCACCACACTTCTCCTCCTCACTGCACTGTATCTCTTTTCTTGATTCTGACTTTTGAATCTGCCCTGATGCCCTCATCTGACACAGCAACTACATCAGGGAGAGGGAAAACAGGATAGGCTTTCACTTTTGTCTGGCAGCACAAGCTTGCATTCTGTGCTTCGGAGGTTTTCAGAGGCTCTTTATTCCATGTAATGTTCCTGGAGTGGAGAAGCGTATCTTTTGTTCTTCCCTATAAAGGGATATTTTTATACACAAAGATATACAGTACACTGAATTACAAGAGTTTTTATGTATTGGATTGTGAGGCTTTAACACAGAAATTTCTGATGATTCTTTAATTCTGCCTTACCCAAAGATTTAACTTCAAAACCTTTAAAGCATAGATGAATCAAAGCTTCAGAATCCATCCAACACACCAACTAATTGTAGTGACATCAAAACCAGAATGAGACTCTCAAACAGATTTCACTCCCAGCATGCTAAACATGCAGCCCGTGTATATGTGCTAAGCTGTATTATCTCAGTGTACATATGTATGGCTTTATGTACTTGCAAGTAATTTAAGGGAGGACAGATGTATGTCTTCTCTGCAAATAGAAATAAGTCTTTTATGTTTAAGCGTATCTCTTGTTGGTTTAAACATAGCTTCCACATTTTTTGCTGTAAAACACTGTATGCCCAAAGCGTCGAAGCCTGTATAGGTCTTCAGATTCCTTTAATATCGTTTCCATATTAGGTAGCCAGATGGTGGAGAGCGATAATACTCTGTACTAATCACTTAGGAAGTCTACAGAGTGGTGCTTTGAGATTTAGACCCACAGCTACTGCCATCACTCTTTTGATGGGAAGCCGCAGATACTACTCCAACCAATTGAATGTTTTGAAATATATCAACACTGAACAAATTATCTAAACAGGAAAAAGACTGATAAATACCATTCAGTGCTAATGAACAGAGGGTTTTGTCCAAAGGAAATAATTGCTTTTATAATGATCAGAGATCAACATGACATTATGCAATACTATTTATACACATCTGAAAAAATATTTTTGACTCTTTATAGCCATCACATATAGGCAAGATGTGCGTTGCTGTTACTTTACAAAGAAAAAAAAAGTCTAAGAATAATTATCTCAATGAGTTCTTTAGCACTTGATTTTTAATTCCATACTGATCTTCTGTTCTGCCAATTTTAAGTTTTTCTCATTCCGACAGATTAGTCAGCAGAAACCTTTTTTCTATAGCAATATACATTTATATTTACACTTGGACTTGATGATCTTAAAGATCCTTCTGAACATAAATGATTGTATATACAGGAATACTTTTCTGTTTTGTGGTTATACCTTGCAAGTACTTGTTTTCCTTTCTGAACAATGCATTGTTAATCTGTGGGACTAAAATGTCAGATGCGCCCATTCCTAATGTCAAAGACTTTTTCCTATGTTTTATTGCTGTGATTTCTACATAAAAAAGGGAAAATATTTCTCTGTGAATTTTACTTTTATTGTTAAGCCTTTTATAAAAACCCACACTGCAGGCTCCACTCCAGGCTGGCAACTAGAGGCTCTGGAAAAAGAGACTAATCAGCACTCAAATATGATAAGCAAGCAGACCAAACATGTAAACAAGTCCTGTGCTGAGTGCTTTGTTTTAGTAGCACCGATTGTCATTTCAGTAGAGGAACAAACAACTCACTTCAGCCTATCTTCTGGCTTCTTAATTGTAGAACACTTTAAACAGTAAAGAGAAAACATGAAATACTGTTAAGCAGAAAGGTTTGTGATCTACTTCTTCGAATTGGGTTGCTCTAGCAAGACTTTTCAAACAGCAGCAATGTTTTACTCCATCCTTAGGGTAAAATGAGCGTCTTCATTGTACAGTATTGTACTAATGCTGCAAAGATAGTGGGCTTCATAGAATCTACCCATTCAGCATTATTTTTTCAGCACTAGTGACCAAGTATTTGCTCAGCATTTCAGAAAATCAGGCTGTTTCACACCTGAGAACAGAAAACTAAAGATAAAGTCATGATTTTAAAATAATAATATATCTTCTTAATTCAATGTGTATTTCTCTTGTTATTATGCTTAGTGAAAATAAATTAATGTTTTGAATGCCACTATTAAACTGCAATTTCAGTTAGATTTTTTCTCCTATCCTAAATCCCTTACTCTGTGTTATAGTATGTATCATGGTAGATTCATTAGTGAGATTGCCATGCAATGTGGTATTTTGTGATGCTGCCCAGTCAGCCTGAAGCCAGAAAGCCTGATTTTAACCTTGAGTGACTTCATGGACTTATTCTTATTACATGCTGATGTATTAAAAAACGAACCCGGGGCCATAAATTGTATAAAACCAGCACTCAGCACATACTGTTGTTACAGTGTGCGGTTGTGAAATATACATGAGAAATAAACAAAACATTAAGGAATGTCTCTAAAATGAGGATGGCGCGGGCACATGGAGAGGAAGAACATGTTAGGAAGTGGTGGAAAAGAGCAGATGTGTGCTGTTTAGACACACAGGCAACTCGCCCCAGGGACGTTTGGATTATTGAGCTAACACAGCAAAGGTACATAGTCTGTTCACATTTAAATCATAAGAGGGTTTGTGCGTGTTGTGTGAAGAGTGTTCCCGCTACTTCTCTAAAGTATGTGATTTCTTAGAGTATGCCACAGTCATACATATAGTCAGTTTACAGTTCAGTTTGCCTGGAAATTTCCTCAGAAATAATGGGAAATGCTGCGTCTAGTACAAAACTCAACAGAGATGCAAGTTACAGAGGCCTCTCCAAGACAGCTTCAAGTCAACAGAAAAAAAAAAAAAAAGCTTCCATAAGGATAATAACTTCAGTAGATGTCACTGGTTTAGCTTCCACAGATACAGCATCCCTATAGTAAACCTTTACATTTTTCAGAGAGTAGAGAACACAGTTCAGTGCCGCCATTACTGTATGCAAGTGGCCCTGGGTATACTTTATATTTGTGTGGCCAGTTTCCCATCACAGTTGTTGCACCATAAAAAAACCCAGCTGATGGAGCGGGAAGGGGAGAGACAGGTAACATCGCCACGCACTCTGATGGAAGTAGTCCAGAGGTTCACAGACCACAAAACTCATCTGACTTAACTTTCCTGTCTTCACGGTAGGTACGATCCTAAAATGGACCAGGGGAAACTTACAATTTCATCCACGTTAGGAGAGAAGACAGACTTTTTGTTGTTCTATTTTAAGTCTGTTCATAAAAAATGGTACATTAAGTATGACAGGCCACCAGAGTACCTAGAGAGGAAGAGAATTTATTATTTTGGAATAGCAGCAATTTGTCCATAGCGAAATTAGCGTTAGAGCTGAAGACTGTACAGCAACAGGCAGTAGTTCATTGTCACAAAAATCACTCTTCCATATGACCTGCACCTTCTCACCAGCATCAGAATCTTCCCTACCCTTGTCCCTGCCACGCTGTGTCGCTCTGCTGAAGCTGTAACAGAGAGTAGGGACTGAATGCGGGGTCCTGCAGCAAGTCAGACAGGGAAAGGACGAGAAGGAAGAGGTGGCAGATGAGATAGGCGATGCTGAGCGAGGTGCAAGTTTTAAAAGGAAAAGCGTTTCACGCGGGGTGCCCTGGCAGGGCCCTGAAGGAGTGGACAGACGTGACTTTCCCCAGCAACTCCAGCTCTAGTATTTTCTCCTCTTAAAGAAGGAGAACTTAAGAGGATTTGTAATGTACGTGTTTGCGAGGTATGCAGAACTGTTGGTGTGCGTCCCCACGTGCTGTCAGCAGACGCTTAGGAAGGCATTTGGTTACCCTTTCTCCCTGCACGGTCATTCCCCTGCTTGGCTCCAACCCTTCTTACTGACCGAGGGAAAACAGTTCAGTGCTGCCATCCTTCCGCAGGGCCTGCGGGTATATTTCTGCATTTGTGATGGCGGGTTCCCATGGCAGCTATGCCCAGTAAGGCTCCGGACTGGGGGAGTGGAAGGGGGAGGAGAGGGGCCGCCACCATCCTGGATGCCGGGCGCCTGGCGCAGTAAGACCAAAAGAAGCTCAAGGGACCTGGCAAAGGACTCTTGCAATTCTCCTCACCTTGCCTACAGCAACTTGCCCTCTGGCTCACCACAGAAAAGTGGAGGAAAAGAGACAATATAATGGTGATGGGTAGGGAAGACAGCCAGTGAACTGTGAGGTTAAAGGAATTCAATGTGTCCTGTAAATTGCTCCTCATTTTGAAATAGTCAGGACTGCTTTTCAACAGAGGCACGCTTGCCAGAGGACCGCTAGCAAACCTTACAAAAACAGGGTGGCTGAAGCGTGCAGGAGAGGGCAGGCTAAGACTGTCAGGCTTCCAGGAGGACAGAGGCTTACTGATATTTTTTTGAGAGAGGGAGAATAAGTAGCGCTGCTAGGCTGGCAGCCAAGCCACTAGAAAAGAGTTGAGGGGTAAAGGGGAACCCAGGTGAAGTCCCTGGATGCCACCGCCTCCTGACAGATTCGTGAGAGGCTGCCGTTGTGCAAAGGAACGGCTGAACGCTGAGAGATATTTAACCTCCCTCTGCAAGCTTGTGAAAAACCCTTTGGCTATAACATAAACGTGCAGTGTGCTGTATAAAACTCGACCATAAAGTAAGCATATCGTTATTTATACACCTTTTTTTATACCTATCTTTTTATATCTTTACTAAAGAAGGTTGCCAGTACATGAGATTACAGACCAATGCTTGCCATGAGTTAAATTGCATAGGGTCTGCAAACAGTGCGTAAACACGCTATATGATACAGCAGAACGTCACTAATCCACAATAATGCAGGGAAGCCCCAGTGCAGATTAGTGGGGTTTGTGGATTACGGACTGGGAGGGCATTCGAGGGGAAGTCAGCCCTGTCTCCCTCCAGACTCCCCTTCCCTCTCGGGAGCGCGGTGGGTCGGTGGCAGGAGCTGCGAGGGGCACCGCTGCTCGGCTCGGCTCCTAAGGACGTTGTAGCAACGTTGGCACTACTATTGCTTCTCTCCCTAAAAGTTGTAGGAGGCCTACTCTGAACAGGGTATTGCACTCCTGATCTCCCTTGAATCAGTTTAAACACTTAGCACGCACCTGCTGTGCCGGCACATTAAATCAATTTAAAGTGAGGTTACTTTGCGCGGATGGAATTGGCAAGAAACTCGAACCTGCTCTGAGCACAGCTTGCGTAGATACACACTGGGGTGTGTGCAAGTCAGGCCTTGCATGCAAGAGCTAGTTTCCGAGGCTTTCTGCGCAAAACAGTAGTGACGTAAGCAAATACATTGTGTTACTATTAGTCTTTGATTTTATATATATATATATAATGGCTATTTCCACTCACTCAAAGGACAACAGTGCTGCCTAATTCACATTTAATCTAAAATTGAATACGGGAAAACCATGTTTCTCACTAGTGATAAAACCAGTCATGTAAATTTCTAACAGAGAAGGATGCTTTTTTATTTGTATAAAATAGCAATACTGGTAAATGTCATATGGGTAATAATCAAAGTTAGCATCATGATAACATATCAGTACAGTAACCATTTTGAGTAAACATTTTATAAATACATACAATATTAAAGAATTTGAAATGGAGTATCTGGGCCCAATATTGATATTCATTGTCATTGCTTCCTTTCAAGAAATAAAATAAATAATCCATATTGAGAAGAGTGAAGGTTTTGGCTTTGGGTCAGGCAAATTTTAAATTATCTGAAAATCAGGATATTCATTATTTTTGACACAAGACATCACAGATGTCTTGGCAAGGTCATGGCTATGCATGGTACGCTTTTTTTATGCTAAAAAATGACCTGAGGCAAACACTTGAGATAGATGATTTTAAAGCGATTAGCTCTTCAGGATGCACATTTTCCCCTCAGCACTCTGTAGGCTCAAACAATGAGTCTGTGCATTCTGAGTTTATTGACCTTTGTGAATACAGTACTTGAAAAGTGGTAACAGATTTCTTTGAAAATCAGTGCCAATTGTGAAGCTGCTTGTTATCCACTGTTTGTTCTTGAGTGTGATTAATAAAAAAAAAAATCATGTAAGTGAAATTGTAAACTCTAATTGATTGAAAATGAAATATTCTTTCCATTCTTCTGGATCTCTCTCAGATATATATACTAATGTCATTCGTCACAGACCAAGAAAACTTCTAATAGTCAAGCCTGATCTTTCCATGAGAAAAGAAAATACTGCGTGGAAGTTTAATGTTACAGACAAATGCCCATGTAGTAGTAGGAAACAATCAGCAAGCTAATTTGCTTCTTCAGCTTATTTTCATCTAAGCTCTCAAAAGTAAAAGAGTTGATTTACACTGCTGGGTCACATGTCGGTGTGAAACATATAGGATAAAAATCAGGCCCCATTGCTGTCAATAGAGATTGTTTTTTAGTGATGTGGTGAAGCCAGGATTTGACCTTAGTTTCTCTTATCATCCTTAAAGTCTTACATGGAATAGAGAATTAGAGACGTCAACATAAGTACCAATTTTTCTTTAAAATATTTTTCTGACACATTTTCTGACAGCAGCACACATGGCCTTTTCTCAAGGAATTTCCTATAAAGGTATCTAAGCCTAACTGGCTGCACGGGAAATCTCTTGTGGGCTAAACTAGTTTCTAACTCTGCCAACAGACAAAAAATATGAACTACGTACGTAAAGGTCTGCAGGACTGAGGTCTTAGCAACCTTGGGCCGATCAATACAAATGTTGAAACCCAGTTATAGGGTGACTTGTCGATAGCCAGGTTCCCCAAATCAGCTGTGGTTGTAATATAGATGGGGCCCCACAAGCTGTTCAAAGAAAACATTGTGAAAGCTGCTTGCCATTTCATGATTGCATTAACACCATTATCTACCACCTAATCGATGCTGTGATTGACAACTTTGCAAATCAGATTAGCTTTCTGTCTGCGTATGAGAGTAGCGTGGCGAGGAATGGAAAATCGCATGGGCCCCACTTTATGGCAGATGAACAACAGTCAAAGGTATAAACCAGAAAATCACTGATATGGCAGATTAGTTGTAACAACTAAAACCCAGAATATATTACAATCACTCCTGCGATTTTATTCACAACTTGCATCCCATCGCTCCAATGCTGCTCGCATACAGTGAGAGGAAGTTCCCACCCAATGACATCATAGTTTGTCTTTGGCTACAGCCAGCTACATATTTTTAAAGAGGTCCTGTTTGTTCCATAACTGAACTCTTCACCTTTTGATTATATGGTTTGTCGGTGAGGTTAAAGGGAAAAAGCCTGCTAGTAAATTTACTTAAACTTGGCATTCACAGGCTCAGACTTGGGTGGGCTGCATTCCCTCCTCCAGTTACACCCTACCTGAAACCCTTGTATGTTAAATCGCTTGACTGGCTCAGCCTTAATGATTGGGTCATACCCTGGGAAGCAAGTTCAGAGATACTGGAAATATGTGCTTACAAATACACACATAATTGTAGAAAAATATGTGGATACACTAAGAGAACATTGGGACTGTACTGAGAAAAAACCCAGTTATTCAGAAGAAAAAAATTATCTCTTCGTTGTGATGAAGTGTCACAAAATACACATAACATGCTATGCTTCCAGTGACACATTTTTGTGAATAAAAATAAAATCCCTGCTAATCAGGAAACTTTACATTATTTTTTTGTACTAACTCCAACCTGAATATTCCTTTCTTCTTCAGTTACTACAAATGCATTCCCTAATAATTGTATTTTCTTTGCTCTGTGAAGGGCTCACACAAACATCATACAAGCACAGCCACACCACGAGGGCTAGAACGAAGTAGGAGTTGGGATTGTCACACAAGTACCGGTGTGAGAAAAATATGTATCTGTAAATATGTAGATCTTCGTAGCAGTGGAGTGAGCTATCAATAAACTTGAACTATTGGAGTTTTACGTCATGATCAAGTGAAGTGGATTTACTGTTACAGTTACACACACACAACTTTGTGTTTTCCATAGTAACGATCTCCAAGATGGGATTAGCAAGCAATTTTCTAATGGTCTGTAGATAATTGATGCTTGTGCTGCTTCCTTGCTTCCAGATACTTGGAGGAGTAGCCAGGAAAAGAAAAGTCAGGAATCTTATTTAAGCACTTGGAAAGGGACAGAGTAAGGATCCTAACTGCCTCTTGTAAGCACTGTCCTCGCAGAGAAAGTGAAGGCCAGAACCACAGCTGGAACAGTTAGGAATGACTAAATATTTTCTTAATGTTACTTTTCCATTGGAGCAGTTGCTGTGGTTGTCCTTGTTTGTTCCACACGTGAAACGAGAGGTGACCCACACCACCACTATTCTATGGCCCTCACTATAGCCTGGGAAAGCCTGCTTCAGAGGATCCACAGCACATACCCCAAAGAAGAGAAGCAGAGTGGATGCTGGATATGGTTTTTATTTTTGAAAAAGTTTTAGCTTTCAGAGAACAGGTAAGTGGTTGGATATGGTATCAAGTTTGTGTTTCTCCCTCTTTACAATTTTAATTTTTGCCATTGGAAAGTTTCAAAACTTAGCAGGAAAATAAAGCCAGCAAGTGGTAAAAATTTACAAATTTTAGAAAGCAATACAAAAAGTAAAGAAATACTCTGTTCAAAGCCCTTGCAAGAATTTGACTTTATTCCTTTACAAGTATTCTGATACATATTCAGATTTGTCTTTGTTGGAGTAGAGGCCAAGACTCCCACGCAGAGTTGTGGGGTTAACACATAACTCATCTAATTAACCAATGTCATCTTCTCTCATTGTGTGATCTGTCACACTGCGAGATGCTCTTTCCAACGCAATCTTTGTGAATGGTTTGGCTTCCTACCCTAGGGCACTGTGATAGAAGAACTTCTTTAAAGAATCCCGGTGAGTCTGTTCCTACAAGGTGCTAAGTGATTTATGCTGTGTTATGATCAACTTCAGTTTCTTTGAATTTAGCTGAGTGGTAAGGTTGCCCACAGCTTCGTCTCAGGTTCTTTAGCTGGATGATTCTAGGAGTATGTGTGACAGATACTACGCTGGTGACATAAATACCCATTTTACCATTGAGGATAGTGGGACCAGGGTGGGACCTTAGCCTATTTGGCACAGCTCTCATGGGACTCCAATATAAATAAAAAATGTCCCTCCCAGCCTACATTTTTTCCATGATTCTATTTATCAGCCCCATGCAAATGCTGCCCTCTCTCACACAACCCCATCCGCTCACTCTGAAATGGCAAACTAAAAGTCAAAACAAGAAAATCTTTATCCTCAGGAGGAAAACAGATCAGCATGATCAGTGTGGTCCACAGATATTTTATAGCAACAATTCTTAAAGCAGGAGGAGAGATGAGAGCTTGTGCAGGCACACAGGAATCTCCCGATGAGGCAACAGCACCTATGCACGTCCCTGCAGAAAGAACATGTAGGCTACTTCCTTGAATTATCTTAATGGGATAGCTACAGAATGTGCCTGTGCATGTTAGATTAGTATATTATTGTTATTATTATTGCATGTGTCTATTTTATTTAATCCTTTCCACAGTAACATTGATATCATAGACAGACAGCATTTTCTTGCAATCCTCTCTTTTGTATTCAGCTGCTTTCTTCTACACTGAGCAATGGAGCCAGCTGTTTTGGCCTCTTTACAAGGTGTTCATTCTCTCATCCCAAACGCTTTTCAGTTTATGGCTTTACACCTAAAAGTTGTAGCTAGTGTGTATGTGCCAAATTTATCCATGACAGCTTTTGACTTGATGCAGACAAGCTCTCTCCAACCAGAGTCCAGAAGCTTTCATCAGTACTTAAATAAATTAGAATTAGAAACATTTTTGAGAGATGTTAGCAGAGATTGTATACGAATTGAGAAATATCAGCTTTGCAATTGAAATCCCAGATGTGCAGCAATCATGTTTATACTAAGTTACACACATTCTTTGCTTTTCTTAAAATTATTTTTCCCCTGGAGTCTCCATTGGTTGGTATGGTGGAGCTGTAACATAAGTACATTATTTTCTTTCTTGATGGCTTTCATCCTCTACCTTATTACCACACAATAATGGGGCAATTTCTTTTGGCATAACTGATTTCGAGCCCTCGTTGGCCTGCCAGGTTGGATCTTTCCGTCTGTTGTGGATGTTTGCTCTACAAACAAAATCTAGGTCTTCAGCAACACTTGCCACTTACTCATGCCAATATTTGTTATCCGCTTCACTACCCAGTCTGTAGCAATGCCAGGCAGCAACATCAACAGAATACAGGCTTTTCACATCAGTTCACTTTGAACTACTGGTTGGTTTTTACTGTTCGGGGGAGTTTATGTTGTGGCATTGATTTTGACACTTAACAACACTACAGAATCAAACAAATGGGGAATCTAAAGATAAAAGACAAATATCACCTATGGGTATCAATTTCATGACCAATATGGTATATTCCCCATGCGATTCTCTCTCCTCCTCTTACCTCCAGCTGAATAAAGAGTTTAAATTCATTGTGTTTACCTCACATCACACGCTGCATATCTTCTGGACTTGTTATTTTGTGTTTTGCCTTTAACACTTCTAACTCTACAACTTCTATTGCTATAAAAGGCACAAAGGCCCTTAAGGTGCACCCTTTCTTCCAGAGATAAAAGCAAGCTTCTTTAATGGTATGGTGTGAAAATCAACATCTCCTTCTACAGAGGCGACGTGTCCTAACTTGAGGACAATCCTCAAATCAGTATAGCAGTAACCAGGAAGAATCTTAGCAATTCAGAAGGTGCACTCACAAGAAAGAGTCCTTTAACCAGTAGTGTCTCCAAGATTAGAATCTTAGTTAATTCCCCCCCCGCCCCCCAATTACATTTATCAGCTTATAATCACCACGCAAAAGCTGTCAGAGTGGGATTGCTGCATTTGTCCTCACAGTCAGCACCACAGCTGGGGTGTGAGAAAGCTCATGCCTTCACAATGCAGCACCATAACTTGCCACTTGTTTTGGGCTGTCTGATGTGTCAAAACCCGAGGCCAGAGGGAATCCACTGCACTCATCTACTGCCAGAAACACAAAGCAGAATCACACATTAAAAGGTACCCAACTGGAAGGGGCATTCCTTGACTGGCAATCAAACGTAGTAGCAACATCCACTCCTGCGATGCCAGTGGGTACCTTTCACATGACTTCATGCATGGGTATTAATCGTGTAACCCTGAGCTGGTGCATACAAATCATATTACCGGGCACGTGAAACCTCGTGTGCCAACAGATTGAAAATACTGTCCATGAAGAGGGTCTTGATTGATAATGCAGGTTTATCACATTAAAATTTCAGGTACAATGAACTTTTCCTAGTGCATATTTTTATGCTGTAGCACATTTTCTATTAATTATGGAAGAGATTTTCACATGCTTTTTCAATACCTTGGCACCTTGCTGGATGCCAACAGACATGCCAGCAGACTGACTTCTGGACAAAAAAGGAGATACGTTTCCTTTCCAGAAAGCAGCCTTCTAGAAGCTTATTCCCATCTATAAGAAAACTTTATGTAAGGAGAGACACTCTTTCAGGACCAGTTTCTAAACCACTCAGGATTTTACTCATTAGAAAACACAATGGTGGTGCTAAATAACTAAAGTTAAAGTAACTAAAAATTAAGTTTAGCAATAGTTATATTATTGTAGGAGGAATAGATCATACAGTCTTACTGTGTTTACTGCAGCCATTTCTTGGAACTTTTTTTTCGTTTGTTTCTTCTTCATAATCTCTAAAATGGAGAAATCCTTACATAAAAGAAGGCAGCATGAATAATTTTCCTTATGCCTTGTTTTCTTTAAATATCAAGTAGTTTACAATTGGAAATGGGTATTTTACCCCTCATTTGTTTTCTTTTGTAACAGACACTGCTGATGGCTGTGCCAGCAGGCTAATGTAGAGTCTTTGTAGGATGAACATTATAAAGGGGGAGTGATATTAGTGTCATCTAGGTAAAGTCAAGAAGCCTACTGGCGCAAGAGTTGAGCAACCAACCATTTTGACTACAGACTTATGATCTGTCCAGAGGGCAGCTCCAAAATGAGGTTTAAAATGTAACTGTGCTTACATTCAGTTGTATTACTGCAGTCTTTATTTCTGATAAACAGTGCTTTGATTGGATCAGCGCTTTCAAGAAATTTTGCATATTGAGTGCAACAACAGATTGGTAACAGTTCTTATCACTATGGCACCTATGCAAAATTTAGATATAAACTCAGAACAGCGGAGAGAGGGTGGAGGAGAATATTTAAAACTGGATTAATGGCATTTCTTTAGTGCTAGTGCAGCAGCTGTACACCTCCTAAAAATTAGCAGACTATCAAAATCATCACCTGACGTGCTGTAGACAGAATCACATAGACTTAATTTGGCTAGTCAGATGTTTCATTACTCTGTCTACATCCTTCTACTCCTTAGGTCATGCATGTCCCACAATAAAAGAGTTAAGGAAAAGCATACACCAAAAATTGTATTACATTTTATATTTTCTAAACCATAGCCTTTTAAACCAATGAAACTGCTATACTATTTACTTTTCCCAAATTGTACATCAGAGGAGAAGTTTGTCATAAGGCAGGAAATTTTTTTCAGAAACAAATAGCCTAAAACCAGTGTGAGAAGAAACGCCAGTGTAAATAAACCTCTCAGGGGGACATTGCTAGCTGAGGTTCTCAGCAGAAGAGTCTCAGTGTCTCGGAGCAAAAAGCGACAAGTCTGAAGTGGTTTCTTCTAAAATCTTCCAGAATTTTATAAACTAGGGAAATTTCACTACAGGCATTTCCACTGGTTTTAGCAACATTGGGAATCTTATTGAAGACAAGATTTTTGCAGGCACAGCTGTTTTTAGTACCATGCCAATTAAACTCGCTCAGGCCAATGGTATTAAATGTTGGCAGCCACACAAGTGCTAGCAATTGGAAAAAAAAAACCAGTTTGGATGGTGCAAACTTAGGTAGCCTCTGAAAGCTGCAGAGACCAAGTATCTCCCACTACATCTGTAAATTAAGCCTTTAAAAGTAGTAGTTACTGGTTTTAAGAGGGCATGTGAAGCTGCTGTATTATTTTCTTGAGGAAGTAGAGCATATTCTGCTGTGATTCCTTCATGCTTCCTTCCTTAGATGTTAAAGCATCTGGGGAATGAAACAAGGAAGATCATACATAGAGTTTTAGAGACTGTTCTGCATATAAAAAGCATCTAGAGGTAAAATTCTAACCCAGTTGGTGTTGTGGTAATTGTAGCATCTGCTCTATCAAAGAAGGAACCACAGTGACTGGTTTTCCTGAAAAAGAAAAATGATATGCCATCTCCTCTTTGAACGAGTTGAAGGCCTTTTTAATGCTGCTTTTGAATGTGGAGGAAGATGTACTGAAACTACTTCATTAGCTTTATTTAAATTATACACTATAATAAATAAAATGTGAAGATTACAACATCAAGCAATATAGCTAGTAAGAATTAAAAGTGCTTGTGCACATGCATTATAATTCCTTCTTTAATTATTGGTCCCTAACTTCTTTCACTGGATGCAGAATGAACAATGCTGAATTAAGCACAGATATCTAATACTGCTTGCTTTCTATTCATTGCCGACTCATTGCTTCTCTGTGTGCTTACATTAATTTCCTTGAACAGCACTCCCATGAACTGCAGGGTTGCTTTTACTTCTGAAGCACCAATATTAAAGAAAAGATACTCATCACTGTCTAACAGGACTTGATTTCTCAATCTTACGCATTATGAAATACACAGAATATTTATGATATATTGCCTGTTGACTTCATTTTCAGCAGTAAGGTACTCTAAATGAGACCCCAGCATCTTAAGATTGGCATTGTGAAAAGATATGCCTCAATCCCTTCACAAAATTAAAGCGGTGGCATGTAGCATCACACAGAAATTTTTGATAAAGAAAATTTAGTATCTTATAATTTCTTTAGAATTCTGTAAAGAACACTCAGCAGCCTCAGTCATGATATTGCTTTCCTATTCTAATTTTGTAATTCTAATCCCCTCCCATTCTAATTTTCCTAGAAATGACACAGGGATTACATAGAAAATAGCTTGTTTTACTGCACAGCTCTGCTCTGAAGTAGAAAAATCTATTATTTGCACTAAAAAAGGCATGGCTCAGTGTGCATATGGGGGGTGAGGTGGGAAGTCTGTAGTTAAGTTATAATGCATAAAAGGGATGAACTGAAGTTGTTACGTGCAGCATATACTGTGTACTGGATTTTTCAAATTCAGTATGAGTGAATGTAACATAAATAATTTTCTTAATGAGAAAAGAATCGAAGTGAAAAGAGGCCTTGCTTTCTTAACGAGAGAGTTGTTTTGTTGATTTTTGTGGGGTTTTGTTTGAGTTTTGTTGTTGTTGTTGGTTTTTTTACATCTGTTCATACTACATTTCTCTCCCAGCTCTTTCTTTCCTTCTTGCACAAACACACATAAATTGCAGGCCAGAGCATCACCTCTTGGTCCAAGATGTGACACACCTTTCCCATGCTGGAAGAAAAGTTATAAAGAGAATGAAAAGGCTAATATATGGCTTAAAGGAGAGCCCAAAGGGCCGGGGTAAGAGAGTTGCCCTCAGGTGGGGAAGGTGCCCGGGGCAGACATCCCACAGCTCTCCCGGGGCCTGCAGCCTGTGCAGCGCAGCGGCTGCCTTTACACTCCATCAGGCTTTTCCTATCCAGGCCTTTCGCAGTCGGCACCCACAGAGGCGTCTGAAAGATCTCTAACAAGGAGGAGGACAACACCCATCAAGACCGTAGATCATTAGAAAAAGCAGGTTGTAAGGTCTCCGGTCCAACCTCCTGCTCACAGCAGGGCCACCTGCCTCGTCGGACCAGGTTGCTCAGGGCTGTGTCCACTCAGGAGTGGAAAATCCCCCAGGAACCCACTCCATTGCCCGACCGCCCTCAGTACGAAAAAACCCCTTTTCCTTGCGCCCAGCCCGACCCTCTCATTCCACCTCACCCCAGCCGCCTCTCAGCCTCCCACCGTGCAGAGCCCGGCTGCCTCTCCCCCATCACCTCCCCACGGGTGCTGTTAGCCCCGCACCGCGGTCTCCTCCCCAGGCTGAGCCAACCCCGTCCCCCAGCCAGCGCGGCCATCCCCGCTGTGCTGCCCCGTACGTCCGTGTGCTTCGCCCGCGGGGGGCCCAGCTGGAGGCAGCGGCAGCAGGGGGCCTGAGGAGCTCTGGGCTGCGGGGGGTAACGCCTCCCTCCAGCTACGGCTGCGCTGCCCGCCCGCACGGCCCGCGGTGCCGCTGGCCTCCTTCGCAGCCCGGCAGGAGCTCGTTCCGCGTAACCAGCGCATTCCGAGTCTGCGTGGAGACACCGCTGCGACAGGAGCTCAGGGGACAGCGGCATCACACCGCCCGCACGGCCGGCGCCGTGCCCAGCGAGCCGGGGAGGGGCGAGGCACCTCCTACGGCCACACCGCGCCGCTCGCCTAGGGCCCTGGCTCGCCAGCGGCGCTCCCGGGCAGCCGTCCCTCCGATGCGGGCGGGCGTCCGCGCAGCAGCAGCAGCAGCAGCGCTCCCAAGGCCCACCCGCTACTCGGCCCCAGCTGCCGCCCCGAGCGAGCCCTCCGTACCCCTGACGGGCAATGGCTGTTGGCGGTGGCCCAGCAAGGCGGCGGGGCGGGGCGAAGCTCCCGCTCTGGCGATTGACGGCCGCTCTAGCCAATGACAGCAGGGCGGGGCTCAGCGGCGGGAGCGGGGGCGGAGCGGGCAGCCGGCGGGCCGGCGCCGGGGAGGCACAGCTGAGGAGGAGAAGGGGGCGGGG
>VXBL01007273.1:469321-514046 GCA_013400195.1 Aramus guarauna
TCCGGAGCGCCGGCCGCGGCGGGCGAGGTCTCTTCCCCGCCGGCGGCGGACCCGCCGCAGCCCCTTCCGCGCGGTGGGGCCGTTTCCCTCTTGAGCTGACAGGAGTCTCTGAGGGGGCCGACTCCTCCCCCCTTTCCGCGGGCGTTCGGGCCCTGGTCCCGGCGAGGCCAGCCGTGTGGGGCCGCTCCTCACGGCTCAGTTTCAAATCTCCCTCGCGGGGCTGCCGCCGCGGGCACTGCCCGCAGCCTCCGGCCGCCCGCCGCCGCGTCCCACCGCCCCGCCGGGGGACGGCACGTCAGGGCGCCCCGGCCGGCCCGGACCTGCTCCCGCGGTCGAGGCGGTCTCCGCATCTGCTGCGCTTTTGAGTCTCCCGCTTCGTGGTCAGAGACTGCGAGGAAAAGAGAGGGGTATTTTTCCTGGAAAACGTGCCCCGATTTCTGTCGGTTACTGTCCCGCAGCCGTCCTATGAATACTGCGCGAGGAGAGGAGATTTTTAGTTGTGTTTTTCTCCTAGAGCACCGCTCCTCAGTCTGATAACTTCATCTGTTTGCGTCTTGGGCTGTAAGTGAGCGACTGCAGAAAAATGAGCTAAATAGGACCCTGCACTGAAACTGTTTGTCAGTAGTTATGTAGGGGATGAAATTGAGGAAGACTGTACCTTCCTAATTTCCTTTCTCTTCAGGATTAGAATAAAAATCACTGCAGAATCCTATGGTATGTTCTTGATCTGCTATTTAAAAAAAAAAAGTCTGCCTTTCAAGATGTGATGACCTGGCCTCTGTGTGTGAATATTATGCACTGAGGTCTTTAAAAAAAATTTTGAGACATTATTTATAAATTTAGGTCCAAAGTTCTCTTCCTATTATTGTTCTTTTGTAAGGCTTTGATTACAGTACTGTGAAGTCTGAGTACTTTCAAAAGAGCTATTAATGCTGTGGTAACATTTTTAGTGTAGCATTCTTCTGCAGGTGAAGATCCCACTGAGTTGAAGTTAATCCCTTTTGATGTTAATAGTACTGTGCATGCATGTGTATGGCTAGAATCTACTTAAAGGAGGTTACTATATGAATGATTGCTGATTGACATAAAGGGAGTTGGTTTGAGGGTTTGTCATCTTAATGATTGTGATTTCCAGAAACAGCTTCTGAAATAAATCACTGCCAGGGAACAAGTAATAGCCAGCTAGGGAGTAAACTTAGGTTAAGGTGCTTTGATACCAGTAACAACTAGCAAACAGTTCAATTAGGATGTTTTTTCTTCTTGTAAAGCTGTCTAAGACCCATTTTTAATTAAAAACATGTAATTTATAGCTTTTTCATTGACATACAGTGCTTTGCTTAGCTTTACTGCCTCATTTTCCTGTCTGCTAGCATGGATGCTTCCAGAGCGTTAGTGAAATGCAATGAGCACGTAGTTCTACAAAACTTAGCCCTCAGCAAATTCTCATAAACTTGCCTATTTCCAGACCTGGAGAGTTTGAAATGACAAAGTACTTCTTTAATAGGAACTATCTAAAAAATAAAGCTGCATCCTTTGGCGTGATATTTTTAAGTTTCAAACAGCAGATAAATTCAGTCCCTAAGCTGCAGAGCCAACTGGTTATAGAACAGACCCAGTTCAAAACCAGTTTTGTGGCATCCTGGGTTGCACAGGAATGGCCCTAAAAGGGTATTCAGCCGAAGCGTTCTGCTTCAGCTGCTACTCTCCTCCCTTCCAACAAGTTTCCATTTCTGCTTGCTATGTTGTTTTCTGTCTGGTGTTAACCTCTATGGTGGGAAGTTGAGCTGTTTTTTCTTGCTTAAACTGCAGTGTTCTGCTGAGTTTGATTCCCTTTGGGCTTAGAATATGACCTTCCTTTCCGTGTTTTCAGAGGTTATGGATCTCAAAGTTTGTATCAACAGTTTGTACCCATAGCAGATGAGCTTGCATTGTAACAATGTTACTTTGAATGGTCTAGATGAGACTTTCAAAAATGCACATATTCTGTGTGCACACTTGTTGAAAGTGGAGGAGAGGGAGAGTTCAAACTTCTTAACAGCCAGGGCCATGTGGAATAGACTTCCAGGGTTCATTCCTTTGGAAATACACCTTTTGTTCCACTTCAGATTTGAAGAGTCTTCAGCAATTGCAGTCAATTCATAAGAAACTTCTAAATTTATTATCACTTCTTGATATAACTTGAAAAATAGGAGCAACTGAAGGCAGCTCTTTGAAGCCAGTTTGACGTGTTGATGTCTGTTAATGGGGTTCCAGTGACAACACTGTGGACTGAATAGCTCTCATCTAGAGAGGGTAACCTGAAGAATGATTGTATTACTTACTGTATGATCTGAATCATTTAGTGAGTGTGGATATAGACAAAATACGTATTTTTCATGTGGCCAACTCAAGTCACACATTTAAGGATGAGGAATGTGGGTCCTAGATGGAGAATGGGAAAGTGTTCTGTGAAGTACAGACATTTAAAGGAGCTACTGTGGGTTGTCATTAATAATTTGAACATGAGTTCTTTTCAAGTTGTTGGTAAAAAAAAAAGAAACTAGATCTATAAACAACATATATAATATATGACAAGGTAATAAAATCTTTCTGTTGTGGATGCTTATGGGATCCCTTTTTGAATTCTGTGTTCGCTTTTGGCATTATACTTTTTAAAGTTGATAGTAATAGCCTGAAAGAATTTTAAAAGTTACAAGAACTGGGAAGGATGTTTCAGTACAAAAGATGGATCTATTTAAGGATTAAAAGGGAGGGAACAAAATAAAACAGTGATAGGTGTAACTGTATTGTGGACGAGAGCAAATAATAGTGGTTATGAAAGGATTTAGTGGCAGGAAAAGGGTCTAAATGGTTTACATTTTTAATAGTTATGTCTATAATATACAGAATTACTCTAATTATTGAAAGAGGATGAGTTTTATACATTTTGGTCTACCATGTGTAAATTTCAATAGGGTAAAAATGATTTTAACAAAGGTTGTAGTGTGTAGTCTATTTTCCATTAAATATTTTTATAGCAAGATTAAATGGTTTCTGGAGAAAGACTTATTAATTCCAATGGCAGTTTCATTCTAAAGCTGGTCTTAAGTTGGGAGGAGTGAGAAGAGGGAAGGTGGGCTTTCTTCCTCATTGCAGGCAAAATTAACCCAAGAAAAACAGTGTTAGAAAACTTCATTGCATACTCACACAATGGCTGGACACAAGAAAGGGGATGGGAGCAAGAAAAGGGGATGTGGGACTGTGTGATTGTGTTATAGCCTGGGTTATACAAGAAGTCAAACTGCATCATAAGGGTTTTTTCTGACCTCCTAAACTGAAGGAAAAGACTCCTCTTAACTTTTTAAGAGCATTAGAGTTTAAAATGAACTGCCACACTTCTGTTTGTGTTTTGTGAAAGAGGGAAAATCAAAGTGCAAGTTAAATGATTGTGCATTTCCCCTTCCTATTTGGAATGGTGTTCATATTTAAAAAATGTATTTCTGATTTAAGCATAGTTCAATGTCACTTATCTGGTTTTCTGATTCACTCAGTGGAAAATTTTTGGTGTAATTTGACTCCAAATTTAACTCTCTTGTAGGTAAAGAGGATACTGTGCTGTTATCCAGTTGTCATAGTTGGTTGCATCTTCAAGACTTGTGTTGGAGTTAAAGGTAACTTGTAATTTATTTAATTTTTTTAATATCAGAAAATTCACGGAAGTTCTGTGTTCTGTTTCAATTTCTCAAATATTTTTTTCTGTTGATGGGATAAATTTACATGGTTTAAGTTGTCAGTTTTGTAATATTATACAGGAAATAACATATTAATGATACAGTAGATATTTTGACTTTTAGCAAATCTTAAATTCTTAATTAAAAAAATTGTGATATAAAATCTTCTGTGAAGGTAACTTAATGAGTGACTTATTTCCTCCATACACTTCACCTTGTCTTTGAGTGCTTTGTAAAGATTTATAGACTAAGTGAAGGCCATATCAACAGAATATTTATTAATTACTACTAAGTAATCCAAAAATAGCCTTTCTGCTTGGCTAGTGAAATGAGCAAAGTATGTTCTGTGTATGGTATTGTATTATAGACTTGAATGTAATGCAAGTAGGACAGCTCAGCAAGAATACCTGCCTGTTTATTTTAACAGACTTGGGAGAAAAAAGTTTGTTTCCGTTGCAGTAGTGTCTGATGTTTTAGTGGCACTATGCAAACCCAGTGTTACAGCAACTGTGCGAGTGCTGTTACCTGCCCAGCAAATTGTATAGGCGTTGCTGACAGTAATGCTGAATAGCAGTCTCTGATTTCAGTTCACAGCTCATGGCTTGGTTTTTCCAGTTTATATTCTTTATGTAGTTCCTTACATCTGACATACTACCTTGAAAATAGCAACAACCAGAAGAAATCTATGGACTTGATAGGAAAAACTTCAAATGCCAACAAAACTCAAATCCTATTTCCCCTCTCAAACAATTGTCTTTACCTTCTTGCCTTCCATATTCCTGTACCCTGGATTTTTTCCTAGTTCTGGAGGAAAGCTGGGGTTGGATCTTTTCTCATTCTTACAAGAGTAGAGGACTCAATTATAAATAATGTTTATGCGGTTTCATAAAGGAGAATTTCGGATGCCTACTCTTTGCTCTGCACATTACAACTTCCTTTGATGGCATGATGTTTCATGACTGAACTCAAGTATGAGATGCTTTGAAGGCCTGACTTCTGTTAAGTTGTCCTCTTATATAAAAACTGATTGGCTGGCTTTGAATATTCTCAGAAGCAAGTAGTAATGTTTTGTTGGTTGGGTTTTTTGTTTGGTTGTTTGGTTTTTTTTTCTAATGGAGATAAGGCACTACTACCATTCATCTATGTAGTGCTTCTATTAATAGTAGCTTGGCTCTTCAGAGACCATGTTGTGAAGGAGCATTGCAGGAGGATCCTCTCTTTAAGACTCGAGGCTTCTTTGTCAGTGTCTAGGGGATTAACTGAGTGTTTTACTTGATATTTTATCTACCACAGTGCTCATATTTGTCTATGTCTTGAAGACACCCAAAGAGTGTTATATGGCCTGTCTTTTAATTTACCTTGCTGTTACGAAGTGATGCAGCCTGTGTGCTCTGTAAGGGTGTTGTTAGAAGACTTTGGCATTAAATGGTAAAATCGGGTGAACTAAGGACGGTTTAAAGGGAACTATAGATTGCCTTGGTGCTCCAGGTTTGAATCTTCCCTTTTGCTTCTAACCTTGTCTATGTGGTTTTCTGTTTGCAAAGCAATAGTTCTGGAGAAATGTTCTGTAGGAGAAAGATGTTCAGTTACCAGAAATTAAAAATAGACTCTAAAAAAGAAGTGTGGACTCTCTGAAAGATCAGTTTCATCTTAAATTGCTTGCACTGATGACAAAGCAGAGTTTAACCAAATATTTATTGTTGAAATGACTCTGTAATTAGTAGTGTTGTACAGCTAAATGTAACACCAGATTTTACTGTAAATTACTGCTATCCCATTACTGTGGCTTGAGAAGTATAGACTATAACTGTGGTATTCTTTTTAGTGGCCTGGATAAGAATTTGACTACAACATTTTAAGAACAGAGTTTTTGTATTTTTAATAACATTCTTCAGTGTGTATTTAAAATGCATGATGTGATCTCTTACCACAATGGAAAATTAGAACAGCTTTTTCTCATTTGAAATACTCAGTTATCCTGTGTATGGGATTTAAATTATATAATCTTATTGCAAGCTTTTGAATTGGTAATAGGCAGACCTTTAAATTCTGATTGACTCAGCATGTATCCTACTTCTGAAAATCAAACCAAAATTAAAATCGGATGATGAAAATACACACTTGGGTTTCACATTTGTTGAAACATGTTTATTGCTTCCAGTTACAAAAGCAAAGATTCATTAACAAAATATTTTAGGAATATACTGAGTAAGTCCTGCAACCTCAGTCTGAACATTTAAATTTTGGATCTTCATTCTTGTTCAGTTTCCAAATACAGTGTTTTGTACTTTGTAGAAACTGTGAATGAACTATTTGCTGTTTCCTCAGTTGAAAGAAGCTGTTTTATCCCCTATTTGGCTTCCTCCTTTTGAAGTTGTACTTAAATGCTGCCCTTAAATAATACTGTAACTGCTGTTGTACCATCATCAATCAATTAAAAAAAATCTGGCAAAATAGTTAGCCTGTATGTCCTTGATCTTCCCTTAGAGGATGATCCTTTTTCTTGTATGGCTTTTGGGGACTTTTCCTGGTAGGATATTGCAGTATTGGACAATACATCTGAAGTAAATCCAGTGTCTGGAGGAAAAGGGGAGGGGGAACCCACAATCAAACCCCAAAGAATGTCATAACATAAACTTCATACTTAAGTCTGTATTTGGTCTTAAGGCTGCTTTGTCCCCTCTGTAGTCAACGCTTTTGTATTGCAGTAATCTTTCACAAGAGGTTAGCTACATAATGGTCAAAGGCAGCTGCTCGGATCAAGCTTGGGATTGTTACATATCAATGCTACTACTCCTTCTTTGCAAACCCCATTTACAAATGATTTTAGTATTTAACCTGATTTTGACCTCTAATTATCTCATGTTAATTAACTTAAGCTGTTTTGATATTTGGGCTCACTTCACAGTGTGCTTTCTCTATACTTTGTGTGCTTCAGGACGTGTCTTATAGAAAGCAATTAATGTTTAATGAGATCTGTGCACTTACAGATTTATTTATTTTTCCTCCCCCCTCCCCTTGAGTATGATATTTGCTTATAAGATGAGACCATTGTAACTTTTTCCAAATATATTGAGATATTTTCATTCAGAAGGGTAAGACGTGTTGCTGAAGACTGAAATCCATAATCTCAGTCTTTGTCTTAATTCCATTCAGTAGAAAAGGTGAAGCACACTGCATATTAAAACATTACTTTTTTTTTTTGGTCATGGTTGAATTTAGTCCTTCAGAAAGTAAGGATGCTGTTTAAGTTCCATAGGATAACTGCAGAATAGAATAATGAATTAATAGAGACTGGATACTTGGGGTATTGGGGGGCGGGGGGGGGAAGTTTACACTATTACCAGCACATTGTTCTTGTACTGTAACAGAAATTAAACTATATATAAAGTGAACCTGGGAATACTTCAGTCCTGTGTTGTAGGTGAGAAAATGCTTGGAGAAAAGGTGCCTTCCCCATAAAAATACACTGTAAAATGACTTACAGTGCCAGAGAGTTCTGTGTTTAAAAACCTCATCCAAACACAAAATGAAATCTTCTTACAGAACATAGTAGTGAATGACAGCGTTCTGACTTGGCGAGAGTGCCAGCATGTTATATTCAAATAATTAAGTTTTAATAAACCATATATAACAAATTTAACTGGGTATTCCTTCTTTCTGAAGACCTGAAGGGGTTGACGACAAACTTTTTTACCACTGCCCCTCATACACACTTATTTTAGCAAATTTAGTGAAAAATACATAATTCTACATTTTACTTTCATCCTTAGACCGTTACAAACTCAATAATCCTGACAGACTATTTGCAGTCTTAACTAGACACTGGGTAGTAAATACGAGACAGATCCTTGTAGAGGAAAAGTTTCTGCAATTTTAGGTCTGATATGAAAGGATGATGTTGGAAGCTGTGTTACTGCTTGTTGCCATTAGCATAATGAAGCTTTGTAAAAATACACATACATTAGCTGAAGTATATTTTACTACGCTGACTTGTTCGAAAGTCTAAGTGATTTTACTCTTCATCTTGAGGAATTGTGAGGCGTGAAGTACTGGGTTAAGAACAAAAAGTGTTTCACTTACTGCCTGCAAATGGATTTCTAAAAGCCAATGTGAAAAATGTAGAACGTGCTCCTGGTATGTTGGGAGCAGATTTGCTTCAGCCATTTTTTGCTTTTATGAAAATGCAGCTCCTCTGCAGTTTTCAGATCTTTTGGTCAGTTTTCTCTGATATTTACTTTTTTTTTTTTNCTTGGGTTGCTACTGGGCATGTTTGCCATTTTTTTTTTTTTTTTTTTCATTCTCTTAACTTGCATTCCAGGACAACACCTACCATGAAGATGGTCAGCTTACCATAAAATTCCCAGTTGTTGGTGCTGTTTTAGAGTATGTCATATGCCTTAGATAAAGAGCGAGACATACGCCATACATAGCAGTGTTAAAGCTTTGGAATGGGACCAGATGAAAACAGTTTTTCTTGGATGAACTGTTTAGCCACTGTCAGGAGCCCTAATATTCTAGCTTGAAACATCTTGTATCTGTAAACTGTTGAATGATGTGGGAAGGTTAATTTGGCTGGTGAAGTCTCTTCTTTTCTTTTTTTTTTTTTTTAAAAAAGGGCAAAAAAACCTAGTATGTTGCAGTTTAGATGTTAAGCTTATTGAAGTTAAAATTAACCTGCTTCTTTCTTTTACTGCTGAATGATCTTTGCTTGCTTGCTAAGGATACTCTCTAAAAATCCATGGGTGCTTTCTGTTGAAAAGCTCACAAGGGTGTGCTTGTTTTACTCATTTTAAAAACAAGTCAGTTTTTCTTTGACTTTTTTTGGTTAAATATTTTAAGATTGCATTTAAGTAGTTATATAAAAGAGATTTTTTTGCAAGTGTTCAAATTTTAAGAGAGTTCTTGTGTTGTTCCCAAGATTAACAGCAGTATGTGATCCTGGCTAGAAGGATCAGTATATAAGCAGTTAAGTTAACTGCACAAGACACAAGAAGTGAATTTATATACTGTGAATATTTTCAGACCTTTGGGGATGTCAAGAAGGTAAAAGCATAGGCATTTCTTTTGGAAGAATGCAGTTTTCCTCTGACTGATTCTTTTGGGTTTTCTGGTGGTGTGGGATGTTTTTTCTTTCTTACCTGAAACAAAGCTTTAGTCAGAATCTCAGGCAGTATATCCATAGGTGTGTCTTGGTAAACTGACCATGTAGTTATGGTAGCAACTCAAATTAAAGGAAAATAAAGTTCGTATTCTCAGAGATCCTCTTCAATGTAATTTTATTCTTTGCTTAAAAACCCAACCAAACAAACCAAAACTATCTTTATCCAGGGCTATGGGTAGATTAGCACAATAGAGTTAAGTGATGGTTAGAGCTGTTCCTGTCTAGGAGATGCTGTTCTTGTGGAATGCTTTTAATTTTTGAAGTTGTTGGTGATTCATAAAAATTGTAGAGGAAAAAATTGTTGTTTAGGTGTAGGGCAAACAAGTTTTGTGCCATTCAGAGTGAACAGGAACCTAACAAAAAAGGTTTATTAAGGTATTGTCAGTCTCCTGTATTGTCTATTTCATGGATCAGCATTAGGGGAGATGGTTAACTAATATTTAAGAACTTAAAGGTAGGCTGGTTGACATGAAAATGGTGTTGATAAAAACTTACAGAAGATACAGGAAATTCTATAAAGCTTTGTAGCTATGTTGCTTTTTGTTTCCTTTTTTTCCTACTTCACATGGTCATGTTGGAGGTGAATTCTTTGCTTGGACCATAGTTATCCATTATTGGACTGTGCTTTTGATCACTTACCCTGTCAGAGCTGAAACTGCTGTATGTTCAGCAATGATAAAAATCAAAGCAGGACTGAAGTGCTTGGATTTTGTGTGTTAGAATTTGTACTACATAGTATATGAAGAAGTTATCCTAGTTCTTGTATTAGAGGAAAAAATGCTTTAAGCATCAGGAGCTAGTGCAAGACAGTATTATAAAATACATTAATGTCATCATGGGATTATTTTGGTTATTCCTAACCTTAGTAAAGACATGTCTTTTTTTGTTAGTAATTCATTGAGTGATATTTTCTTTTGGTTTACCTTCTATTTGTTATTGGTTGCTGTTCTCTATTAAATTTCAATGCATTTTTAATTTAAATTTGCAGTTTCCCTCTTTGAGGTAACTTTTGAGTGGAAAAGGTTGTTGTATTTTAATTTTTGTAAACAATTTTAAGTATGTAATTAGTTGAGTTGAAACTTAGTAATGCATCAGGCACTTAGAGCTTCTTTCAGAAGAATATTCTGCTTTATTAATTCTTTTGAATTATACTTTTAGGTAGTACTTATGTGTTGCCCGTGGTTTCTGCAACATGTGAAATCTTGCTTGTTTTTCCCTCATCCTGTTTGTGTTTTAGTATAAAATGGAATAAAGACAGTCCCTCTTTTTTGGAAGGAAACAAAGTGTTTTGTTGCCTGTTTGTTTTTCATGCATCTGGAGTTTTTAATTTCGCTTGAAGAAGAGCAGCTTTGGCTGACAAGCTTCAGGTTCTGCCTCCCACCAATGTGTTGGAGCCAGTTGCTTACCTCTAAGTCTGTTGCTGCTCTGCGTGTGTGGGAATCTGGGAGACAGCACTGTGTTGTAACGGCATTGATCTGCTGGCAGATGACACTTTTATCCTTGAAGGAACCTCATCCTGATTTGAGGAAGAGGGATCGTATACTTACACATTGCAACGGTGTTTCATGGCAAATATGACTTGGATTAGTCTGTTTCGTTACACAAATGCAAAAATGTCTGATTTTGTGCAATTATGTCTTTTTCCCAGACATGTTCAGGTATAGTATTCTGTGATAGTTCAAGAATGTAACTGATACTTGAATAATTGTGTGGAAATTCTCTTATTGAATTTTCTTGGTTTTGTAGAGGCTTGAGTAAATTTCTCACATGACAGAACAATGTTAGTTTGATTTTTTTTTTTTAAATATGGAAACAAAGTTGGAAAGTTTTATAGTGTATATTTCTTTTATAAAATGAAAGAGAAACAAAATAATAAAATAGCAACTTTGACATCTGTCAAAACAAATTTTCTTAGTAGAGCAGCAGGATTCTGCTATAATGGGAATTCCACCTGTACCATTTTTCTAGTTTTTTGTTTGCTATTGTTAGGGTATTAGCAGTTGTTTGGGTTTTTTATAGAAGACAAGCCATGTTTTGCCATTGGATTTTTTGCAAGCTTAGTTATAATTATTTCTACTTTTCAGTAGCACAAAGTAAAATTACAGGAATTTGTTTTCTTTAAACATATTTTTTGCAGAGCATTTTTATTCCAAAATGGTATGTGAACTATGATGGCACGGAAGGAAAATGTATCACTGTGTAGGAGTGAATTGAAGCTGGGCACATGTGAGACATTTCTGACTGATTCATTATTTCCTTGTCTGGTTTGGTGATCTTAGAGTGGAGTGTGATTTTTTTTTTTTTTTTTTTTTTTTTTTTTTTTTTTTTTTGTACCGTTGATCATATGTATCTTGTATATGCAAACATTTGAACAGCAAATTTGGTCACTAACTGGATTTTAATTTTTTTCTTCAATGCTAAATTTGAGCTTATTAAAGTTGTGATATCAGTAGGCAACTCCGTGTCACTCAAGGATGGTACTTTTGAACTACTGCTCCTGTGATGGGACTTTTAAAACAAGAATGTACTTACGTAGATGCCTAGAAATTAGGAGGCTGAGTATCTGCAGCCTATATGGAGGTTACATTCAGCGACTGAAGTTGGGCTTTCATTTACAGCAGTAGATGTACTGTTTTGAGTATAATTTCTTTTCCCTCCTGTCCATTTCAGTTTATCCTCTAAAGGCGTGGTGCCGCGTATTTTCTCTCCCCTTCATCCTTTCAGCTCCAAGCCCTTTGTAACCTTTTCCTCCCCACTTCATTTTCTTCTGTTCTCTTGTCTTTTTTTGTTCTCCCTTTGAATTAACTCTAAAGTAAACACTACTGTTGTTTACAAAGTCCTGTACTACTGAAGAATTGAAGACAGCTTTTGCTCTGCTAGTCATGGCTAAAGAAAAATTTGTAATGAGTTGAGAGTGGTCTGATGGTGATACATGGTAAAGGTATGCAAAACCTTTTGTCTCTGCTGTGAGCAGTAAAATGTTACCTGATCCACAGCTGGGATTTTTAAATGCTGTGGTACTTAAGTATGATAGTCATCTTGTTGCTTTATGTGAAGGTGATCACATTCAGGGCTTTTGCTGAAATTGAAGTGGCCACCTCAGAATTTTTTGTTTAAAAATGGGCAGCACAACTATTGCTGCAAATGAGAATCTAAGATAGGCCTTATATCAACATGATTGCAATATTAAGACTCTTGCAACATCAGACTTAGCTGAATATGCTCCCGTGCAACAATTCTAACCTTTTGTTTTGAAAACAGTTGATGCTCCTTTCACCCTACTAGGCTAAGAGAGATGCCTTGTTATCTGCTGAGGTGTGTCTTTGCATGAAAAATCTTTCCATTTACTGACCTGTCTCTGCTTGAAAAGCACTGCTATAGGCTACACTTACTTTTCAAGAGTATGCAGTCATCCACATAACAAAACTGCCTTTGATATCTTGAAGGGCTAAAATATTCTGCAAGAGTTTTGTCAGCAATTGAATGCTTTTCAGCCAAGAGAGCATATGTACTATAATCAATTTTCCAGTTTGAACCACTGGTTTGGTTGTAGTTACTTTTTTGAATCGTTTGTATGCTTTGTTGTTTTGCTATTATTCTTCAAAGCACACTTGCAAATTTTAGTGTAGGTGTAGAGGAACCAAGTAGAAAGATCAAACTCTCCTTTAAATTCAAAGCTTGCTGCTGTACAGGGAGAAGTGATAGCAAGAGAAAAGTCACTAATGCATGCGGAGAGCATAGATGCAAGCTCCTGGGCTTTGACTTCCACTACCTTTCCATTTCTGATTGCTGTGCTAAAGAGGGCATAACTTTTCAGGTGAGAAGTAAGAGAAAAAGATAATCTAAAGTTGGATTGTTTTTTTTTCTGGTTTGTGGGGGTTTTTTGTTTAGTGGGAGTTTGGTGGTTGGGTTTTTGTTGTTGTTGTTGTTGTTCCAGAGTCACCTATGTTGCATGCATTTTTTTTGTTCTGCAGCGTTTTATACCCTGTTAGGATAAGGTGTACTTATTCCACCTCGTGGGTAAATGCTGCTAGTCTTTTTCTTCTTACAGCTAGTGGACTTTGTGGCTGTTTGTGGCATCATAGTGCAAATGATGATATTCAAAGGTCTGACTAGCAGCTAGTTCTTGATTAGCATAAAGCAGAAGTGAGAAGTAGAGACTTGCAGTCTGATGTAATGCAATGACTCTGCATTATTGTGGTCTTGTTCTCCCAAGACGTTTGAGTTAGCATAGCAATGTATGATCAGTAAGATGCTGCTTTGTTTCCTGTGGATGGTTTTATTTCCTCTTGTTTATGTCAAAATTCCGTACATATTTAACTCAGTCTATAAAGTCAAGTATTTCTAAAACATCTTCACTGACTGTTGTTGCTGTTAACTTAAATTTAAGGAATGTATAAGAAATACAGGAGTATTAATTAGCAGAATTAATCTCTGATGCTTATGATAAACTGTCATTGTCTACAGTAGTATTGTATCTTTTAAATTGTGCGACTTCTTGGTTAAAAAAAAGTTCTTGTATCAAAATGGTTGGCTATAGCCAAGTAACTTTCTAAAATCACTACCAGCAGTTTGCGCAAGAGAGGGTGTTGAAATATAGCAGTTGATAGGCAGGCAGAAAAAACGTTTTTGAGAGGGATATATTGTAGTGAAAATTACAATTCTTTTACTCCAAAATGCAAACATGGATGCATTAGGAGATTTCTGAACGTTATTGAATAACTTTTTTTTGGGTGGTCTTATGACTATTATATCTGCTTTGTTCTGTAGCTTACATATTAGGAGACTAGAGTGTTACTAAATATGAGGTATCATGAGAGAGCTATGCTGAGTTCTTGTAATAAGATGCTAAAGACCCTTCACTTTTTTTCCTCATCAAGAGAATTGTGACTTTTGTTTGCTTTTCTTCCAAGTTAAGAAACGTAATTAAGCAGCTTAAGCTCTGTAAAGGCTGCAGATGAACTTCTCTGACATATTTTGGCAGATGCCTCTAACATCGCCTACTGAACTTGGTATGTTCTTCAAAAGAAAAATCAGTATAGTCAGTCCCCTGGGTGAGACCAGAGTGCTTTATATATTGTCTATATGTGCAGATATGTCTGTGTCTAAACTATCGTTCCAGCTTTGAAACACTCAGTACTTAGATTGGAAGTAAATTGATTACTCAGCTGTGAATAAAAGTAACCTTTTGATTTGGGACATGACACTTCTGTTTCCATACACAGTGGTTGTGATCTCTACTTCCAGTCTGAGGTCACCATGACCAATAAAGTAAAATGAAACAAATTCTGTGCCCTTGTGACAGGGTTACAGAAATGATGCGATGAATTTTTTGTAATCTGAGGAACTGATGCTGCCAAACTTCCAGGATGACTGTCTAAAGTTTTGTTTTCCTCAAATTTGTCAGCTGCAACAGTTGAGGTGTGTTGATAATCAGTGTGCACTAACTCAGTTTGAATACTTGCAAAACCATAATGAATATTTGACAAAAACTTTAAAACTAGCAATTCGGGAGACAGATTTTTTTATTTTTGATCTACATGATCCTTTCTGCATTATCAGTTCAAATACCTGCAGCAGGCAGAACTTCACAGCCCTCTCTTCGTGCTTTTATGGTCAGCTAACTGTCCATGTGTTTCTCAGTGCAGATTCTTTGAGTTAAAGGCACAAATTAGTTTGCATTCTGAGTGTAAGGGTTGTGGATGGGATGAGGAGGGAAGAAACCCGGAACGCCAAACTCATGAGAGTCCTGCAAGCTGAATAAACTGGATTTAGAAATCCTATCTATCTAATATCTTCTGAAATTGGCTTATGTTGCTTGATTTGATTCTGCTAACTTCTTTCAGAAACTTTTTAGTGAGTGTAGTAGTAGTGTGATAAAAGCCGGATGTGAGCAGTAGAATTTTTAGGTAATAATCAGGTTTTAATGTATTGGAAATATTGCTCCACTCATGTTCTTTCTCCTTTTTCCTCCCTTTGTGCTCTGATGCTCCACTATACAATATTCAGTAATAGTTGGAGGTAGTAATATGGGAATACTGAAATACTAGCCTCTCAGCTAGTGGTGACAAATATGTTGTTGACCTTCTTGTAATCCTCCTCAGAATTCATTTCAAGCTTACCTGAAAGCATCAGGACATTTAAATATTTAAAACATAATTTTCTATTACTTTGTCTTGCTCCTCTTTATAACAAAATGTCAGCATTCTTCCTGTTAATTCCTATTAAATGTTTCTGTGCTGTTAGTACCTCTTTTCTTTGGTTTTTTTGTTGTTGTTGTTTTGGTTTGGTTTGGTTTTGTTTTTTTTCCCATTATCACCTAAATATACTTGATGCAGAACCATCCAAGTATCACTACGTAAGTATGTGTTTTGTCTGGCTGTAAGTGTGCCTGTAAAGCTAGTAAACCAAATAGAATAGGTTACTTAGGTCATTCTAGAGACTCTTCACTAATTTTGATTTCTTTCCTGCCAAACTGGTTTTGTGAGTCCTGTAGAAATTAAGTATTATTGAGACCTCTGGACCACTGCTAAATATGGTTAAAATTGACCATTGAATCTAAAAATTTCTAGAGAAGGATAACAAACAGATGAACAGGTAATATGATTCCATGGGTCTTATTTTTGTAGGAAACCAGGCCAACAACTGTAACGTTTCAAACATCATTCTTGTTGGAGTTCAAAATAGTATTTTTCATCCTATTCTGAACACATCTGATGATGGTTGGTATTTCTAGGTTTGAATAGATTACTAGCTGGTTTGAGGTAGGGATTATAGTTTTATTTTGTGAAGTACATGGCATCTGCTGTAGGACAACATAAAGGCATTCCTGTCTTAACTTTTTTTTTTTTTGCTTCCCTTCAAGAACATGATTAGTCATTTTATTTGTGCCAGTAGTTATAGAGTTGTTGAGGTTGGGAGGGATCTGTGGAGACCACCCAGTCCATCCCCATCTTCTGCTCAGTGAAGGGTCACAGAACCCTGTCCAGTCAGGTTTGAATAGTTCTGAGGATGAGACTCCACAACTTCTTTGGGCAACTTGTTCCAGTGTTTGATAACCCTCAGAGTAAAAAAAATATAATCTCCTCCCCATGTTTAAGTAGAATTTCCCCTATTTTGATTTGTCCCCATTGTCTCATATCCTTTGTACCACTGTGAGGAGCCTGGCTTTATTTTCTTTAATACCCCCATCAGGTATTTATACAATGTGATAAGATCCCCTGACCCCAGGCCTTCTCTTTGCTAGGCTAAACAATCCCAGCTTTCTCAGCCTCTCCTCATATGGCAGATGCTGCAAGCCTTTAACCATCTTTGCTGGACTTGCTCCAATATGTCCTCAACTCTCGTACTGCGGAGCCTAAAACTGGTTGAATCTGCAAACCATAATGTGCAGCAAAGATGTGATGCTAGAAAACAGTCTATCATGTATCCATGCATCTGTTAGGTATGGGAGAGGGTCCTACTAGTTTGTCTTGTAATGATCTGTCATGTATGGTCTGCGTACATTTTTGCCAGTGATTACCTTGGTGCTCCTTGTAAGACCAGAGAGTTCGTATATGGTTCTAAAGACCAGCTTCCAGGCTGGTATCAGGTATTTCAGATGGTAGTAATAGGGTAAGAGATGATTAGTCAAAAGAGGATCAATACAGAGAATGGATTTTACTTTTAAGTGTGTATGTGTGTGTACATGCATATATATATATATATGAAGTTTGCCTAGCTCATAATTTATAAACTGATGGTTAAAAATAAAAAGCTACACAATTTAGCTTCTAAAGCAAAGGTAAGAGATTTCTTGTTTTGTTTCACTTTGATTGTTACTGTACAGATATGTCTTGAGAAGATGTCAGATAGGGCTTAAACTCTGTATGTGAGGCACAGTTGTTAGACTTACAGCAGTTACGGAAATCTTACAGTTAGGAGATGGAAGGTAATGTTTCCAATTTCAGTTGAGAATTCTGATTTACTTTAGCAGGTTTTATTCCCCTCTGAAATCTTTTGCCTGCTTTTTGCTTCAAGAATGGTTAATATTTCTGGTAAAACTGAATGTTTGTAGACTGCCTTTTGCTGTTAGGCAAATCTTGTGGCTATACAAACTGACTCTGTGTGGTGTTGACTTTTGTTCCAAAAGCCATGTTAACTGTTTTGCTATATCCTCTGTAAGCTTTTAAGTTCACTCAGCTGAATATATCTTATTTAGCAACTGAAATCTCTGACAGCTTGTCATGAGTAAAAGGTCTTATTTCCTCCTTTTTTTTCAAATAGGAAAAGACATTAACTAGCAGAAGGATGTTGCAAGTTAGGGAAAATACAGTCACGACTGTTACCTTAGTAACACTTAAGTCATTTGCTGGGCATCTTTCAGTACGTGGCCAATTCTTATGTTAGATCTAGATGATAACTGATTCTTCTTTGGAAGCCTTATTAAGAAAGTAAGAATTTTCTTATATGTGTTAAGATTATTTTTGACCCAGGGTTTTAACATAGATATTAATATCTCCTTCACATTTATTCTTCAACGAGATCTTTTGAATTTATTGTTAGCTACCCCTAGTTTTTCCTTAATTAGGACTCTCTTGAAATCCTAGCCTTGTTTTTTCTAGTATTTTACTAGTATCACTCATATGACATTGTACTAAATTAATTACTAGAACATTGCCATACTATAGTAGTGAAGCAAACTATGAATGCCTCAACACTGTAATGCTCTGTGTTATTTTATTCCCTGACCTATGTATTTTGCTTTTCTACTTACTATCTTTCTGTTGCCTTTTTAAACATAAGAAGCTATCCATAAACCTATATGTATTCGGTAAATTAAATAAGATCCCTGGCATGGAAAGCTTGTGGCTAACTTGCCCTCTCCTGAAGATTTTAACCAAGGGCATGCTATGACTCAAGTGCAAAACCCATGGTCCTTCACAGGTATTACTTTACTATCTCAGACTAGTGGAGAACCTCCTAGTAGACCAAACAGTAGAGTAGGCCAGGCAACAAATGGGGCCATATTCACCAAATATATCTAGCCCTCCAACATGTTTTGAAGTGTTTCATGAGTAGTGGGAGACAGAGACTCTGTGTTAGATTCCAAAACTTGTACTGGTGGTTATCATATGAGTTGTTAAGAAAATATAAAATATGATTGATCAAATGAAGCTGAGTATTCCAGGCAGAGAATTAACTGAGCTTCTTTTAAATGTGGATGCTGTGCCATTTCTTTTTCTCTGACCTTGAGCACGTGGGAAAGAAGATAGTTTCTAAGCAAAGGGAAAAGGAAATTGTCTCATATTTATTAAATCCTTTTCCTATCAGGAAGTATGCATCAGGATTATATGCTTGGCAAGTAAGAGTACATATTTTGGCACATACTTCTCTCTTTGTAACTTTAACAGCCTGCCAGCATGGCAGGCAACACTAGCAGCAGTCTGTGTCCCAGACAGTTTTGATTATAAATCCCAGTGCCTGCAGTGGGGGAGAAAGCTCCATGGGGATGGGTACTATTTGGTCTCATTGGCTTCTTTTCGCTTGCTCTAGTGCACTGGTGAAAGAGAGGGTGAGGAATAGCTGGAGAAGGAAAGGACATGGTTATGCTGCTAGTAAACTCTCTGCATCCTAGTTAAATATCCTGTGAATATTGTCTGAATTTGAGGATGTTTCAGGCTTGTTGTGATGGAACCAATGGTCTGCAATCTAATTGTATCTGAAAGATCTTCTATAAACCATTGTTTGAGTGCACCAACCCTCAGAATTACAAAATGGCATTGCCCACACAGGCATTCCAGAAATTTTGTACACAGTCTTTTCTTGCTTATCAAATGCAAAGTTGATCATTATTTCCAATTCTTAAGTGTATGATTGAATCTTTTATAAAACTCCTCTGGGGCCAAACATAGTGTGTGAACTTTAGTCCTCAGGCAGTGATCAGATCTGTATTGATAACTGTGCTATTTGACGTGACAGTGGCTTCCTCACTTGCACAAGAACAGGGGCAAAAATAGTTGAGCATAGTTGTGTTTTCTGTTAATGCTTTGTCTGATAGTGATGACCATGCTATTGAAATAGCTTAGATATTTGAAACAAAATAAAACCTCTGATGTGTGAAGAGAGGCAAGTGAAGAGAGTAGATGCACTTGTACGGAAAAGATTCTGAGGGAAAGACTGGATGTTCAGTATCCCTTGGTTTTCAAGAAGACGTTAGTACCTTTTTTTATGCATGCTATTTTTAGAAACTCCAAATTGTTAATATAAATATGTTTAATAAGGCTTAGCAAGGTAGCTAAAGTGTTATGTTAACACAGTTTGAGTATATTATGTAAACTTCTTCTAAATAATTTGAATAGATTACAGTTCTGAAATTTTATGGGAACATCTAGAAATATATTTTATCATTGTTCTGTGGAATGAATACAAAGAGTACCGAATCACATACATCTTTCCAACTTACATCTTCAGGCAAATTTTAATGCGTCTGAAACTTGCTTTAAAATGTGGAAAGCTTACATCTTAAAATCTAGTATATTCCCTTTAATATTAAAGTTAATTCTTTGGGGGACTAGAGATAAATGTGTAAGGAATATTTTGAATAACTTGTTTGACTGTAAACTGCTTTTATGGAGCAGTTAAATATATTGTCTGGTTTTGATTAAAAATTGGTGACTTTTTTTGTTTTGTGGTTTTTTTTAAGAAAGATTTTTAAAGCCAGTCAGTTTTTTCAAATACTAGGGAGATATTTAGGTTTTGAATAGCACCTAAACATAAAATGGAAACTTATGTACTGACATTCTCTTTAGCTTCTTATAAGCTATATATTGTGGCATATTTTTGTGGCATGTAAGTTCTCTCTCTACTTTGTTGTGTGACATGTCTGACAGAACAAATTGAGCTCTTAGCTCAATTTTATCACATATCTCTTAGTCTGCGGTTTGATCTCAAATGTACCTTTTTAAGTCTGCAACAAGGAAAGCTGAAGCTACAAAGAGTAAAAACTTTGGTTACCATGCATATAGAAACTACTCTCCATAATTCAAATGGATTGCATTCACACAATAGTGTATTCGTTTTGCTTCAGGGGAGCATTGAAGTGCTGCCAATAGAAAGACTGTTGAAATAACTGTAGAGTCTTCCATAGTTTCAATTATATCTACTGCATGCAAAGCATTTTGTATCTTATTAGAATCAAGGTATTGATCGTGACTTAGTCATGAAGATAAAGGAGGGTTGTCTTTATCTAGTGTGAAGTCTGAAAACTGAGTTAATAACATCACTAACATGTCTGCTGCTTCCTAAAGATACTCATAAGACTACATTTCTCTGTACAGAGATTCAAAAAGTGATTCCCAAAGCCAGTGCCACAGCTTGTAGAGCTTGATCTTCACCTCTAGATATCTCCGAGTCAAGGATTCTGAATTGCATTTCTTGTTATTTCATGAGAGATTGTAGCCATAGGCAAGACAAAAAATATATTACTATTACTACTTGCCTTAACCATGTCATATAGTTCATTCATTAAGTTGGTATTAACTAGCAGAAAAGGGCTATTGTGGATTTTGCAGATTCTCTATTGTCTTTATAGCATAAAAACAAACAGAAAGGTCTGATTATTTGTTTCAATTCCTTTGGCATCAGTTCCCCTTTCGGAAACTTCTGCCATTGTACACACTTTCCCCATATCCCCCCTGCCTTCCCTTAGCACTAAGAGACGGCTGCTTCAACTTTCTCCCCATATCCTACAAAGACAGAGATATTGTCCCTTGTTTATTTTAATTAGCTGTTTAGGCAGCTTCTCCCTAAACAAGGTATGTGAAATAGTTAATTTTAAACATAAGCTGGGAGACGCATCTTAAAGCAAAATTGTATTTGTAGCCTTACTAGATGGTACCTGACAGCCTTCTTCCAGGTATGGAACTGGTGCTCATTCAACTTGTTAAAATTTAACTTGGTTAGAAATGGACACACTTGATGTGCACAGCAATGAAAAGTTGAATGAAAAAAGCATTTTAAATTTTTTTTAGGGGTATCAGATGGTGCAAGATTTAACTGGATGGATATCATAGTTTAAAAATGGTGCTATCTTACCTACCAGTGCAATCATACACCTGTTTGGTATTCCTGAATGAAAGTAACAATGCTTATTACTTTAATAAGACACAAAAATAACTTTGAAATTGCTATTGAAAACACTTTATGCCTGACTAAACTGCAAAGCTCTTAATGACTGGCAGATTGTGGAGAACAGTTTGTAAACACTTAAGAATGAGCCTATGGCTGAGAAGTGCTGGCAAGTTACAGATACTGCAGATACCAAGAGTGGTGTTGAAGGGAAAATGCAGATGTCATACAATAATTCTTAAAATTTATATAGCCTGAGTCTGTGTAAAATGCAGGTAGCTGATGGCAGCAGTTCAGTTAAGTGTAGCTGTAAACAGAGGGACAGCTGTTAAGGGATGAAGAATTTCTCGTATAGCTTTGTAGAGTAATTGCAACCTTAACACACAAGAATGTCTCCTGAGGCACTTCAGGAGGTTCCAGTGAAATAACTCACTGTAATAACTTAGCTGTAGCTGGAAACAAACTCATTTCTTTTTGTTTCAGTAGTAGTGTTAGCCTGATTTCCTCTTCTACCCACCCTCACACACCCACCTGTCCCTGCCCCTGAAAAATGAAGTTCAACTTCAATGCTTAGTTTAATTTAAACCCCTGTGAGAGCTGATAGGAATGATTACACAAAAGTTTGCTGAACAGCTGCTTCCCCCCCCCCACCCAAAAAAAAAAAAAAAAAGTTAATGTTGGGGGCAAATGAATAGTTTCCAAAACATTTTTTGGAAGGAGAAGTTGTTAGACTAAGATTGCCTTTGTTACATGCCTTGCTTAACTGTCTTTTGTCACAGAATTGATATGTAGGATGGGGGGCTGATAAGGGCAGCAAAACCTCAGCCTAAAACAGAAGGATGAGATTCTCATGGTGGAGTTTCTGTGCTTTGCCTGCTTTGGCACAAGATCTGCTTGAATGGTTGAGGGTGCTGATGCTGAGCAGGGTTTGCAGCCCTCTCCTCTGCCTGTGCATCTTGCTTCATCCTGGACTGGCATGTATTAGCTCTCTGTTGGGAGAAGCAGAGGCAAGCTAGAGTGAAGCTTGATTCTTGCTGTATCCTTACTTCTGTTTCTCTTCCCGTGGTTGAAACTGGGCAGATTTCCGTGAAGCTGTCAAAGGTTGGAAAGTTAGACAGAGGAACCCAGGCATGGTGTGAGGGCAGTGGGACTGGAGTCGCTGTGTAGTGAGGCTGGGGAGGTCATTGGGGCTCTTAAACTACGGGAGGAAGGACGGAAGTGGGAGCTAGTGCTGCTGCTGCTGCAGCAAAAATGAGTTGAACTGGAAAAAGTTAGTCTTGTCAGTACTGCTGAGAAGCCTTGAATTTGTGCTGCTCTGTCCCTAACCTTTCAAATGAGTTACGTGGTTAATGGGCTTACTCAGTCATGTGACCGGTGCCTTTTAGCAGAACAGACAAATCTTGAAAATCTAAATATCAGCTATGTTTAAAAGTGTCTTTGTGATTTGCTTTTGAAAATGCATTTGTAATAAGTGATATCATGCATCTCCTGTTAGCTTTGCTTTTCTTTAAAATGTTTCCCTTTAGTTCTTTGTTGTATCAAGATGCTAGAAATAGGAGCAAAGGTTGAAAAAATCTTTAAAAGCTTTAGTGTTTCAATAATGTGTACAAAACTTTAAGGTAATATGAGAAATGAGGTGCTTGACCTATGATACTGCACTAGCTTGCTGTTGGAATCAGATGAACTAGCCAAACCAGTAAATCCACTGTGTAGAAAACAGCATTGTGGAAAAAGACCTCCTTCAACAAATACTTAATAAATCAAATAAATATGTTAACTAGCATGGAAGTCTTTAGTTTCTTGAAAAAAGTCAATGCAGAATAACTAGTTTAATGCTGGAATAAAGATGGTTATATAATGATGATAGAAACCTTTTTACTACTAAAAATTTCACTTGTCAAATTTGCTTCTTCCTAATATTTCTAAATATTCACCTAAATATTCACCTTGAAAATTGTTTTCTACTTGTTCTATAGTACCACCATTTGAAGAGAGTTTATGGTTAGCATTTGTTGTGCCTGACCTGTTACTTGGATGTCAGTTTTGGAGTTGCCCTGACAATGAGTTCTGAAATGATCAAATGCAGCCACTGTAACTTTTAATGCATGTAGTGCCATAGAAAGGGATTTCTCAGTTTCAACAATACAGTATGCTTCAAACTGGAACTGATTTTATACTTACACTATATTCCAAAGGCAGCCTCAGGTTAGAGATATTGAAAAGTCAGTTATTGCAAAGTAAGGTGCTATGTGTTCCAGGATAATAGTTTTCCTTAGAAATTTAATTTCTGTGGAATAGTTTTCTCTTTGTCCTGTGGAGTCTGATGCAAACAAATGCATTGTCTCAGTCTATTAGAATTTTGAAAAATGGATGAGGAGAACCTGTCTTATTTTCAATATGGGTCTAGGCACTTCTTTTTTTTTTTCTTTATAGTAAGTAGTCCTTTAATTATTTTGAAAATTTCTGAAATACTCATCATTTTAAATATAGAAACAGATCTGGTTTAACAGTCAGTAGGAAACTGCATTGTTCATAGTTGACTAGGACCATCCTAAAGTAGCACTGCTGTTGAAACAACAGTAAACTTCAGTGCCCTGTGAGTTCACACCGAAATTTTTGCCTGGCTGAGAACCAAGGAGTCGCACATCCTTTCTCAGGAGAGGGAACCATCAGCAATAGCTAATGGGTGGGAGTGCCAAGTGCAGTGGATCCACATGGATCCACTGTGCCATTGCTGAGTCTCAGGATGATGCTGTGAAGTCCCTATGACTAGTGGGGATTCAGGTGACCATGTTTGCCCCTGTGATAGCTTGATATTGATAATTAACTCAGAAGGGGAGCCACTTCAAGGCTGCCAGAAGCTACATTTGCTGTAGTTGTGGACTGGCTAGGACCTGTTGTTGCTCAAGGGATAAAGTGGAGTTAATTAGTTCGGCTTTTATAAGTCTTACATAAATATGGTTGTCTTTATGCTTAAGTCCACAGATACATTTCTCAAAAACAACATTACATTTCAGATTTAATTCTGAAATTCAAGACTTCTGCAGAAGTGACAGCTTGCAGTTTCTGAGGGTTAATAGAAAATCCATATTAAATATCTTTATAAGTGTATATAGTGAGGTACACAGTCTGGCTGCCATCAGTGCTTTCTGATAGGAAACAACTTGTGGATCAGGGAGGTAGCAGGGGCACAAAGTTAAAAAGTTAAACAACAAAACCCCAGCTTTTTCTGAAGAGAAGCTTGTTAGCTGAATTTTGTGAATACGATTGCTGAGATAGTTTTTTGTGTTCCTTTGTCTTGCTCAGAATTTATATCTGTTAACTGACAAGTGGCAGAATTAAGTTTTCAATGTATGAGTCCCAAACATGAGTGTTTCTGAATTAGAGATTCTAACTGTGGCAAAGACTTGGTGTATTTGCTAGTGTTTGCTCATTGAGGTGTTAGTGTATCTGACCTAATTGGATAGTAAATTGGGTAGCTTTTGTTCTTGGACTTTTCTGAGTGCTGGGCAGACTTTAAAACTGAATGTTGCATGAAAAATTGCTTCTCGGCTCCTTTGGAAAATTCAACAATAGTAACCTTTGGAGCATGAAAAGGTTTCCTGTAAAGTATTGCCTTGAATTAAAGTTATTTCAGTTCCTTCAGGTCCTTGCAGTGCTGCTCTACTGCTTTACAGTTTTCACACCTAAGTAGCTTAGTGAGAAGGTAAGCAGGAGTTTTGCCATATTGTTCTTTTTGCCTTATAAAGAAATAACTCAAAGTATATAATTTTCAGTTATATGCTTTATATATACAGTTATATACTATATACTGGAAGATGTCATATTTCATGATCTCAAACACTTCTAGAGAGGTTTAAATTAAATCTGTTTAAATGAGGGAATAGGCATGATGCTTTTGATACCAGTTTTGATGCGTATGTGAACTTTCTTACACATTTCTGATACACTGTGGATTTCTTATGGAAGTCACTTATTAACCTTCATTGTGAAAGCAGTTGCATTCAAAGCAGGTTTTCTTCTAGCAGCCAAAAAACCACTTCAAGACAAGAAATACCTAAGCATCTGCCTAGTACATTGACTCTATTAATTAACTAGAGTGCATTGTATTAAGTGATTGAGTGTGGAGGCTTAATTATACTCTGACTCATAGTCAAATCTTACTGCAATAAACAAGAAACTTCCTCTGATTTGTCTGGGAATCTTTTCTGGCAAAGTTAGAGAAATACTTAATCTGTGTACGTTGTGAGAATTGCGTTGCTCTTTTGGTCAGGTACATTGCAGAACACAGCATAATGCAAACCAGAGAGCATTCCAAGTTGTCAGCATCTGCAGTTCTTCTGCAGTTTTTCCCCAGATAGATATGTGGGGCTTTGGCAGGACGTTCAGTGATGTCTGCCATGTCTCCCACGTAGGTTACCCCGTAGCTTCATACTGCTGCCAAAAGGATGGGTGGGTGAGGCTTCTGTAGTTTGCCAAGGACCTTCAATGGCCAAGTGCTCACAGTGGTGCTTCTTTAGTTGGATTTCTTTTTAAACTTAGTGGTAGACTACTTCTACATTTATCTGCATATTCTGACTGAAAATGTTAACACTGAAAATTTGGGCTTTTTTACCACTATTTTTGTAATTATATCCTCTTTTTAAAATGGTAGAGATGAGAGAACTTTAATGAGAAGGGTATTGTGCAGGTGTTCTGCATATGGGACAAAAAAAGGCAGGATTCAATGGGTTAATCTGAAATTTTTTTTTTTTCAATCATTCAATTTCAACAATTATCAGTTCAAAATATTATAAATCCTAAAGCTTTGTAAGAAATCTGAATGATTTTTCTGACCAATCTTTATTACAATATAAATTTATATGATGCCTCACATTGGAGGATATTTCCTGGGGAATCCTTGGCTGGTCGAGAGAGATAACTAGAAAATACATACATGTATGTGCAAACATTTAAAAAAAAGTCTGTATGTGTGTTTCCTGTGTGTGTAGCTTCCGTGGAACTCTTCAGTCTGTTAGTAAATATTAATACATAATGATGATTCTTGGATTAGCAATGTCTGGATTTCTTAGCGCTGTCTCTTAGCTATTATTGATATCACTTGCATGACTTCACTAACTTGACTCTGTGAGTAGGCCTTGTTAAATGCATGCAGGTGTATTAGTCTGCCTGCTATTTTGCAACTCCTGATTGTTGCAAATCCTGATAGCTCCGAAGCCTTACTGTACTTTCTGCAGCTCCAAACAACTCCTACACTTCCAGTGGCAGCTATGCTTTTGGTGTCTCAGCACGAACAGTATGCTGCTTATATCAGAGGACTTGTTGGCTACTATGATGATATCAAGATGATTTTCTTCCATAAGCACCCAATTTGAACGAAATTACTGTAATTTACTATTAAAATTTGAAGTTGTAATTAGCCTACTGTCTGTGTGAGCATGTGTTGAAGTAAACACTAGAACTATTGCTTGAAGGCTTTCCTTTGTTTCCTCTGTGAAAATAGTATGAAAGACCATGAGACTTCTAGATTTAGCCTATGGATAATCGGAGGAAAGCAACTTGTTTGTTCACAAACTTTGCAGCAGCTTTGTAATGGATCTCTCACGGCTGTTACATGTGACTCTGTTGCTCGTAAATTGACCATGCTTGAGTGCACTGATGATAAAATAAATGAGTGGATTATTTCTCACAATAGGCTGTTATGACTGACAGTGATTAAATTATGAGAGATTGCAGAACACATTCTTTGAGCGGCTACAAAGAGATTTGTCTGTTCAAAGCAGCAAAGAAAGTACATTGCGTTTCTGTGTCCCTATTCTGAAAGAGTAAAGGGGTGCATAAAGGAGATGCTGAGCGCTATGACAGCAATATAAGTTGACAAAGTCCTAGTTTCAGTTTTGGAGAGTATTAGGATGTTTGAGTGGTTAGCTGTTAAAGACTTGGAATAGGTCTCCTGGGTCATCAAGAATTGAAGCAAACACATCGCTTGTTTCAAAACCTTTGCAAATGCCATTTTGAAAGCTTGGTTTGATTTGTTCATCTTACTACTTTTTAGAGAAAGTGGCCTCAATCTCATTCATTTATTTTATGAAAAAACATTTATTTAATATAGTTGCTCCAGAAATTTATACCCATTTATTTTAATATCAGAATTTCTCAGTTCCATTATTTACAATGTGTTTTGACTGTTGTGTTACTATATAGTTCAGGTTTCTGCATCCAGTGGGAGGGGAACCGTGAAAGCTGTTGTAGCTTTTGCATTACAACAAATGAATGTATGTGTGTGTTTATATCATGCTTTTCTTAATTTTATGGTAATATCACTTTTACTAGAAGTTATGTGATACAGAATATTCTGTAAGTGAAACATGTTTAGAGACTTAAGTAAGAATTAACATTAATCACCTTAAATGTCTTGAGCTATTTTGACTTTATTTTCCTCTGTTTTGCACATATAGAATTTGTATTTCACTGTGGGCGCTACAATATATGATCTGCTAATTAATACTGATTGTTGTGATGATTAGTGGAAAAATGACATGACAGTTACCATTCATCCTTTATTTACAGGTTTTTATTCTCTTTTTTTTCCATGAAACTTATGGAAACAGGGCAAATGGAATTCTGCACAATGAGGGGAAAATACTGTAGTCTGGTAGTACAGAGTATTACATGAGCTAGAGGGTAGACATCTAAGTTGGTTGATTTGGTTTACTGTATTGTTGGTTACTAGCATTACAGGCACAGATGTGACTTAGTTTTCCTTCTCAGTAAGCATTTGTAAATCCTTTTCTTCTATTACCATATCTAATTTTCTAACCTAGAAGATGGGGAGAAGCAGAACAGTGCTTGCATGCATTTCTATGCAAAAATGATGCAGGTATTGACTAAAACATGAAAAGGGCTCTCTTCACGAGGAATCACTTTTCCAGTGTATTTTCTGTTGGAGTGAATTAGCATGTGTTATGTACAGCTTGCTTTCTAACAGGTCTTTATCTGCTAGTTTGTAGATGCTGTTTTAAGTGCCAGCCTTAACCTGTTTAGTGAACTTCAAATATTACTTTTTTTTCCTGTACTGAATCTTGTGCAGACTGACACAAGATGTCCCTCCTAAAGTAACTGTTGCAATTTTTGGGTGTTCAGACTTAACCAAAGGATGTGAGTCATGACAGTAGGCAACACAAAACCAGAGTACTGGTGCTGCTTGGGGTGAGCCTGCTAGGCCTGGCACAGCCCTCGGCGTGCTGCCTTATTCTGCATGTCAGCTTCCAGCCCCTTTGATACCTGGCTTTTCAGCTCCTCCAGCAAAACCAATGAAGCAAGAGGTGGGCTATGCTGCCCAGCACCTTGACTTTCCCCTCTCCCATGTTCCTTAGCAGCAGCGTGTGTGTGTGTGGCACACCAGTGAAGCACTGGAGCAGGGCTCTGTTGCACAGAGAGGGGCTGCCAGCCTTCGCAAGGGTTGTGTTAGAGTCAGTACCTCAGGGTACTGAGGTGACGTGAATGGAGGAAGGGTGTATAGCAAGGAGACAGGAACCCTCATCTTAAACATTTTAGACAAAAAGAAGTTAATGTTATTGATAGATCTGGTGGTTTTGAAATATATTTTGATACAACTGTTGGGAAAGATTTAAAATGTATTGCACATTGCCAGTAAACAGGGGCTAATCTGTGTGATCTTCGGCACTGTGCAGAGCACTAGAACTAGTTAGGTTGCTGATTCTTTTAGGTGGAACTATTTGATGTGCAAAAAACCCCAAGAAATCTTAACAATAGTGAGAGGCTGAGAAAATACCAGCTTAAAAGAGAGTTGTGGGTGTTCAGTTGTAGTTCATCTTATAGTTACACAGCTCCAATACAAAGGGAGTCACTTGTTTGTGAAGTCTTCTGGCAAGATGGAACTACCATACGTGCTTTCTTGTGGACAAAATTGTTCCCGTTCTACTCCTATGCTATTCAGCTGCAGAATTTGTATGTAAAGTTTCCTTGGAGGGCTCATGATCCTAAAGTAGCAAAACACTGGATTTTTTCATGTGGGATTTGTATGAAGGGCACTACCTGGGAAATGAAGTAAAAGTTCTATTGAAACTTTACCCTGCTCACTGAGACACTTTCAGAATGGAGAAGCTGGTTCAGTAATGGTCTGGTCGTTACTTTTTCCTTTCACGTTTTGCCCACTAACAGTACACATATGATTTCAAGTATGAGAAGAAATCCCTGTATTTAAGGAAAACTCTGCAGTGCTGCTCAATTTATTAAACTTATCTAAGATCTGAATAGGATAATGCAAATTAGAGCTGTGTTCTGTTAAAGTTTGGGTTAGAACAGTATGGAGAATTGATGATGTATCCTGTAGGGATCAGAACTCACTGTACCTTTTATGGCATATGTAATTTCCTACTGGTGATACCTGTGTTAAAGCTAGGGAGGATGTGTTATCCGTATAGTAGTTGTGTTTCTTGTTCACGCTGGAAACAGATCTGTTGGCTCACTAAGGGCATCTTTTACTCGTGATTTGAGTCAAAATACTCTTATTTCTGCCTAGAGTTAGTCTCTGATTTGCCAATTACATATTTTGTAATTTCACAAGGTTAAGGAATATAGTTGTGTAAGGGGAAAGAATTTTGACAAAGCATCTTTCCAGTGGTCGTGTCTACACTATTTTGGATGTTTTTAGAATGTGTTTATTCTACAGTCAAAAATGTGACTGCTGCTGCTATTGATGTAGCTAGGTGAATTGGCTGAAATACCAAAAATGCTGCAACTGGGCTACTGGCCCTAAAATGTAACAGTTGTATCTGAGTTTTACAGTTCTTCCTTTTATAACCATTGTTAGTGTCTGAAGTAGTTTGGGTGTATACAGGCACGTACTTGCTGCTTTGAGACACTGGAGAAAGGCCACTATAAGAACATACATTTTCTAGAGATACATAATTTTAAACAGCTAAATTTTGGATAAGAAATCCTTGGTTTTAATTTATTTTCAGCAGTACCTTTTTTTGAGATATGGTTAGGTCAACAAAAAAGTATGTAAAGTATTTATGCTGTTCATTAGGTGCTATTCTAAGTGCAAGTCCATGTGCTGATGTATGTGTTCAGAATTGTGATATAGCATCTTCTGTTTGAAGCTGTATGTATGTTTGGGAACTAAATGCTTGTTGTTAGGTATTGACATGAACATAGATACTTGAGCACAAAACTTAAATTAGGAAGAGGGATAGCTCAAACTTCTGTTGGATACATCTGTACTAATAAACCAAGCTATGTCAAGCTTCTACCAGGCCTGGTAGAATCCATAATACCCCATCTTCTTACCCTTCAAAATAGGGTGATGGGCTGTTAGTGCAGTGCCAGTGCTGTAAAGGACCAATGGAATTACCTGATAGGTGTGCAAGAGACTAGGGAGTAGGACTGGGGAAAAGACCTTTCTGCTTTGTATACTGTAAGTGACTGTCTATTAAAACACTATTAGCTCTTTCAGTGTTGGCAATTTTTAAAAGCATGCTGGAAAGTGGAGAGAACAAAACTAATTTTAAAGCTCTTACATAATAGTTTTTAAGGATCTTGACCTGCTGAGTTTATCAAAACTAGTTTACCAATAGGACATTGAAGTGTGATGACATAAGTAGGCTAACAAGGGAAAAATAGTGAGGACCTGTGGGCTGCCTAATTCCTGAAAAGGAACATTGTCTTCAGAGTCTCGTTGGAAGCTGGGCCTGACACACTTAAAGAAAAAAGCCAGTCACTATTTTTTAGCAAGCATGATTAGTTTTGAAATCAGATTTGAGGATAGCAATGCATTTTGTACACACCAATTCCCTAATCAAACTGGGTATCTTCGCAAAACTTCTGTCTCACTGATGTGGTTTTTGTGTTCTATGCCATGTTTTGAAAACAAATTTCCACTTCATTCTAAATAATATGATGTATTAATTAGAAATAAAAAATTATCATTCAACAGCATAAAGTGAAGTTAAGAATAAAAATAAGTATATATTAAGGTTAATAATAACCTGAATGAGTGGGTTATTGATTATCACAACAGCAATGCCAAATGTAGTATTAGCCTTGCATTTTGTTGAAATAAGTCCATTTTAACAGCTACTGAATCAAAAGAAATGGATGAGAAAAATAATGAAAACATGTATGTGCAGGCATATGAACACAGTTTGATAGCGCATTACTGCTGACCAGTTTAAATCAGAGGATGTATTCTTTTAAGATAGTTTTATCTTCAAATTAGTACAACCTGTGTGTTTAGTAAATCCTGAGAAATAATGCCTTTCCACAGGCTGTGCTGACCTTAGAGGCAATAAGTTTTTCACCCTCTTATTGATGAACTTGATCAATGAATACTGACTACAGGGCAATCGATTAGGATGTATAATATACTGGGATATTTATTCCAGTTGTTTAAGTTAAGAAATACCACAGTAAATTCTATTTCAGTCCATAAAGTAGTTAATTCTAGCTCTATTTAGAACATAAGTCAAAGTTGGCATCTAACCTTGAGGTTTTTGTTACTTTGCCATACATAGAACTTCATCATTCCTGGTTATCCTGTTCAGAAAAAACCCACTTTTTTCCTGAAAGATTAGAATGAAGACTATAGAAGGACTTCACAGATGTCTCAAACATTTTTAGAAAGTGGCTTTACAGAATCTGTGGTCACTTCGTTAATCAACTTGGAGATTTTAACAATTTAAAACCATCTGTCAGATCTGTTTGAGCACCTATTACTAAAGCAACCTAAAAAATTTTTAAAAACACAGCGATACAAACATTCTTTACAATTCTTTACAAAAGTAACTACTTTTTTTCTAAACAGTGTTTATAAATACTAGCTTGTTTCCATTTTCCACTCTCAACAAAGTGCTCAGAACTAGAAGGGAAAACTTGCTCCAACATAGCTTCTTAAAATTTGTTTGCATTCTTCTTATTCTTGCTGTGTTTCCTGAAGGGATTAAACACTAAGTGGAAGAAATATTGCACAGCTTCCAAGAGACTTCAGTATTCTTTCTCTTTCTGCAGGGCCATAATGCTAGGAATTAGTGAAAAGACAAATGGCATCTCTCCCTCTTACAGTTTTTCTTTTGATAATTGATTTTTGTTCCTGCTGGGTTTATTTTCATTTACTAAAGGATATACTAAGGATTAGTTAGAGCCAATTCTTAAGATAGTGTCACGGTCAAATTGAGAAGAAAAGGAATGTGATATTTCTGCCTCTGCATGAGGTCTGCAAACAGTAAAACCTGCTCTGAGTTGAGTAATGCAGAATATATATTTTTCCTGAAACTTTTATATTCATTCTTTGAATTGGAAAATTTACTCCCTAAATAAACGCAAACCTCGTAGAATGAAGCCGAGGGATGCTGTGTCTGCTGGGCATGTGCAGATGGCAGCTCTCCGTATCTTAACTTGTAGACAGATTAACGTAGCCTGTGCAGCACAGCATGCTGCTTAAACCCTGGCTCAGATTGAGCAGTCATAAAATGGATTGGTGACTTAGGCTATTCATCCCAGCCATGACAGTTTAAAGGAGGTCACTGACAACGTCAACAGAGCATACAATCCTTTTCTTCTAGATAGGCTTTTCCTTGGGTTTTTTTGTCAGGCAGATTCTTGTAGAAGTATTGAGGCCTTCCACTTTCATCTCCATTAATCAAGGGCTGTTCTGGAAGAGATTCCCTAAGAAAGGAGGTCTAGTGTTGGTTTTTGATGCCTGTAATCCCTTCAGTTAGGGAATGCAGATGTCTTCATAGACTATGGATCAAGAAGATAATCAATCCATGTTTTTCAGAACAAGATACTTTGGAAAGATTAGAGCAGAAAAATCTTGTGATTTATACCATTCTCAGATTTGATTACCTCTTTGTTTTAAGAGGATTTCTGTCATTTCCCCAATTATTGGGGATGTTGAGAACACTAACTGGAACATATGTTGTGATGCATAGAAAAGGAAAAACTGAATTCCCTTTGTTTCAGCCTCCCAGGACATATTTGGGATATTTTGGCTATACTGATTTCCAGTTGCTTTGCACAGAAACAGATCACCAGTACTAGGTAGTAGTATAGTTCTGATTAAAAAAATTAGCTGTAGAAATGCATTCTCTATTTCTGAAGCTGTGTCATTCATATTAAATATTTGCCTGTGGCATAATCTGTGATTAGTTGAACAGCTTTTAAGTACTACGTTTGACTTTTTTTTTTGTTTTGATCAGTTAGCAAATAAAGACATACACATAATTTTGTGAACAGCTTATTTTGCTTGTTCTCATGTGGATATGATTTGAAAGAAAAATCTAGCTTGCATATTGAATTGCTTATGTTATTTCTGTTCCGGTGAGATGCTGAAATGTCTGGATGGAAGTCAGGCTTTTGATACAGTTTGGCACCGTGGCTTTCTAGCAATGGTGGTGGAATTAAGAGTGGAAGGCATAGGACTTAATTGATAATCAGGAAGATTCTAAAAAAAGTAAATAAGATTAAGTGAAGGTACAGGAGGGGAGGGAGAAGAGAAGAGGATGAAAGAGGTGTTTATACATGAAACTAATATGAAGTGAGAAGGTTGTCTGTGCATTGCAAATAGTGAAGCCCACACATCATGGCTTAAAACAGCATTGTTGCTATATCTTGGGAATTTTAGGGAATCTGTTTCCCACTACAGGACTATGGAACATTGTGCTCCAACATAACTTTTTTCACCATTTCCATTTAAATGTCTCTTTATCATATGGCTATATATATGTATATTTAAAAAGCTTATCTATGCATCTTAGCATGGGGTAACACAAGCTGGTAATACATTTTCAGAATCAAAATTATATAAATAACTTCTCAACTTTTTTGAAATCTTTTTGGATAGCTTTGTATACTTTTACATTTTATGTGAATTATGGTACAATATTTTGGTTCATATAATCTTTGTAGGATGAAAAAATACTTTGTCTTTTCAATAATTTGAAACTCTTATTTGGAAGTCACACCAAGCATGCTACATCACTTATCTGTATATCTTAAAAGGAATGCCTTAAACTACATTTCTCTGTTTCGCTTTTCCAGTAAGCTTACTTTAATCTTCACAGTTTTTATCTCAAGTTTTGCCGTATGTTTTGTAGATATGTGCAGTCTAAAATCCATTCTCCTTTGTTAAAGATGACAATGAAACATTGTTTTAATTGGCATAAGAAGTGTATGAGAAATGCTGCAATTCTTTGCAGAAAAAAAATTGCATATTCATTTTGCTTCAAGTACTGAATTGTTTCTGTGTAAATGTGGTCATGGTGATTAATGAAGTTGCAGGGAATCGCTTGATGACAGCAGTACCTCATAAAAAGAATCTGCCAACAAAAAATTCTTTCTTCACCTGATGTGGATGCAGAATTTGGTTCATTTCTGCATAACTGTGGTGAATTCTAATTCTGTTGCATTGGAATGTATAGTTAGTGGTGTCTGTCTCCTTGGACTTGACCTCAGGTTTTTAGTGATGTCAGAAGTATGAATTAGCTTGGATTGTTCAACGGGAAAATGTTACGTTACTTGACAAGAAGAAACTTTTAGCTTGTATAATAGTTATTTCAGTGGAAATTGAGCTGGGAATACTTCTGTTCCAGATTTGTAATTTTAAAAGCAAAAAAGCTCATTTCATAACTTTTTGTAGTTTTTGTAACTCCCCATGTAACCCAGTACTGACACTCCATACACCTAATATAATTTTTGTGCATGCCTAGAGGATCTAATAATGTAAACAGATTAAAAAGACTTGTCTTCACTTTCTCTTGTCTATATGACATTTGGAAGTATTGCTATTATCTTAAATTAGACTTCTCTAGACTGTGAGCTGTATATTTCTGGAGGTGAGTGACCTCTGGGTTTCAACTGAAAATAAATGAAGGCTATGATGATGTCTCCTTACATGGAACGTCTAGGAAAACTTGATGTCTGTATGTGGAGAGGAGGCCTTGAGACCTATTTTTGTTTTGATTCTACTGCTGTCCTGGTGAGTGGCTTGTGCGTTACTTTCTCGTCATAGTACCCAAGTTTCTCTATGTGTAAAATTATTTTTTTGTCAAAATCAGAAATATTTTTATAGATTAACCCATTTTGTAACTACCGCAAAACTTGTAGCTTGTGTTCAGATAGGTGTTTGATCTTTGAGCTCTGCAACAAAAAGTAAATGGGTGGTAATTCGTGATGTGTTTTAAAACCAGAAAGAAGCTTACTATGTAGGAACTGGTGAACTGAAGATGTGGTTAAATTGTTGAAATACTGTGCCTCAATTCTTGATATGCAGCGGAACACTTAGGGATGTGTAGATATGCTTGGGAAAAAAGTGAACTAATCAGAATTCTATCATTTTAGAGATCTGAGGATACTGTAACCCAGTTTTTCCAGTAAGTCCAACTTTTCGCTTAATCCATTAGACAATCCAAAGCAAGCATTTGCTGCTTAAATACATACATAACTGCAAGTGCAAAGGAAGGAGCACTCTGTTTAAATCTTACAACAGAGGAACAAGCTTTGAAAGTTGTCATGAAATTAATGTATAAAAATGAAGAAGCTACTGGAAAAGTCTTAAACGTGTTGCCTACTGTGAGGTGTTTGATTGCATAGGAAAGATTTTAGGCTCTTGAAAACATATTCTTTTGCGGAAACAGTATGTCATAAAGGCAGCAGGTTTAAGTGCTTTGCTTTTCCCAGTCCTATAGGTGTGTGTTTGCCCTTTCTTGCACAAATTCTTTTGTGGTTAAATGACTTTACCAGGCAGGATTTTATGTGTGAGGGTGAACTGATAGTTGCTGGATCTCCTGCGGCCTGGCACTTGCAAGACCAACCCTTGGAGATCTTTGTGTTCTGTCCAGTAACCTCTACAGTGTAACTTAGCCCATGCCGGGATTCTGATGTCTTCCTGTCCTGCCCCTCACCCTGGCCTCACAGCAAATTTTTGGCTATTACACAAATCATGACCTTTTTTCCTGTTTTGTCCTCAGCGTCTGTTTCCTGTTTTCTTCTTCCCTCCCCCACCCCATTTTTTACTCCTGATTTTCTCTCCAGTGGTATCTTTACTTTCTTTCACTGTTACCTTACTTTTCCCAAATTTTTTGTTCGTATTAAAAGGAAGAGAGAATTGAGAGCTATAACATTTGTGCTTCCCTTTTACTGTGTTTCTGTATCCACACTTGATAATTTATTGAACATTAATTTGCATGTTGTTCATAATGTTTCCCAAATGTCCAGGCTGTCACATGGGTGTATTTCTCCCATCCTAACACAGACACACAGATGTACACATTTTCTAAGTGCTAGAACTTTTCAGTCTTGTTTGTTCAGGATCATGTTTAAGCAGACTTCTTAGTGTAGCACAGCCCAGACTTTATCTGGATTAGAGCTCCAGTTCTTGGTCTCTTGACATCTCATTCTGGAAACTATTGTTCAAGCAATCTCGATTTCTGAGAGAACATGATGTAATTTTAAAAAGTCTGAGTCTCTTTGTTAGTATGTGTTTCCTATGGCTTCCACACAGGAATATACTCTTGCAAAAAAGACCCCACAAAAAACAATCGTTAACCAGTACACTATGGTCAAGAAAAAAATTGAAATTAGTTTTGTCTGTTTATATGCTTGTACCAATTTTCCCATTTTCATTGTTTTGTATTTCAAAGTACTTAAGAGGTGAATCCAGGGTTAAGGAAAGTTTAGATAGGATGGGGGAAATTCATGACTGTGAGTTCAAACATGGTCTTGGATTGAAGTTTAAATGCAAGAGAAGCATACCTATAGAGAACAGCAGTGCACTTGCTATATATATATGAAATATGCTTTCAAGCATTTGTTCAGTCAGCACCTAAACTGATGGTCCCAAAAGGAGGCAAAGAAACCCCCAAACTGATGCAGATTGGGACTTTCATTCAGACAAGTAAGTCTTTTTGGTGTGGAGTTTGTAATGTTGTGCTATGTTTGTGTAGTAACACTGTTAGATGACAAATTGCTGTCACCTTGGACTTGTGTTTGCCTAGGACTGTTTCAAAGCTTTAAAACTTCTCTGGATATATAGAATGAGAACTGAAAATGTGGCCCAAGAAGGCAGAATAAAGCCTCTACTTAATTTGGCCTGAAAGCTTACTGTAATAACACACCATCCCCATTTGTATGTGGTCATTAAAAGGTTTTTCTGCAATGGGTGAGGCTGCTTTGGTAAACTGCAGTTTGTGATGTATATTTATACGGGAATGTCATTGCATTCGTGGTTTGGCAAGTCACTGTCTGTTTTTCCTTGTCTACAGGGCAGTTCTAAATATTCCTCCCCACCCTGTTCTTGGTGTTCACAAATGAATTCTTCTTTTAAATCTTTCTTATCTGTCGTCTTTCCCTAACTCTCCAAAGAAAACTTTGTTTAAATAGTTACTCCCTTGGGACTTTCATGCATATCCTGTTATCTGTTTTATATTACAGTCTTTCATGCTGGGAATGTACTTCCAAAAAGCACAAAACAGCCAAAGCGCTTAGATTACAACAAACATGTTAAGTGCTGAAGTCCAGGCACAAAACCAGCATTATTAGCATAAAATTCTCTTTTGCTTAACCCCCTAACCCCTTAGTATTATTAGACTTGTTTCTGACCTGTAGGGCATCATTTCACTTTGTCTAGCCCAGAGATGTTGCAGTGTTATTAGTGGTGAAGCCATTGCCACGGAAAGCAGGGAAACGTTTAGAAAGTTGCTGATATTTTCACTCTTGTAATCAAACACCAGCATTCAGAAGAGCCTATGGGAGCGATGAAGTTTTGGCTGCCAATTTTATTTGCTCAGCTAAGAGGCATCTCTCCTTCACTGCTTTTTGTTGCTTGGGATTGGCAATGTTATGTTCCCACAGGAGCAGTAGATGCATACTTTCCCGAAGAGCAGTATTATCTGTAGTTTCAATACATTGTTATATATTCAAGTAAGTGTAAGTATGTAGGAAAGTATTTGTAGTGTTCCACTTTACATATACTGATTTAGGTGCATTATAATTACTCGGTGTGGGGGGTGTGTGCACACTGAGCAAATGGGTTCTGCTCTTTCAAGGGAAAACTTCTGTTCCAGTAGCACATGAAAGACTCGGCTAGCTTGTGCTAGCTGCAAACATAAAAATTAAAACACCAGCACAAGACATCTCGAGTGGCTAGCCTCTGAGGTTTGGGGAATGTAGGATAGCTGGCAGGGAATATAGGACACCATTTATTCATTGCAGCAGCAGTTGTGAATGATCATGTTTTTTAACTATTCTATTTTTCATAAAATATACTATACAAGTAATAGCCTGGATTTGTTTACTAGAATGTGTGTCAAGATTTCTGCTGGTATTTCAACAGTTGATTGACATACAGGTAGCAACATACCCACCAAAGTGACATCTGCAACTTACCTGGAGCAATCCAGAAATGCTTCACAGTATTGCTTGAAACTTTGCACTTATTTGGAATTTGGGTTAAGCTTGTTTAAGATTAATTGCTAGGGATGCCATTTAACCAAGTATTTGAAACTGACTCCATTATTGGTAGGAAGTGGTGCCAGTATTAATTTTTGTAGTCCAACTTGCATCCTGATTCAGGAAAACTGATATGAAAAAAAAAAAAAATAGCAGAGAAGATTCTACATCTGCCACCTGTATAAAATCATCTATAATTTTAATGTAACTTTTTCCAAGTTCTTCTTTCCCTCAGTAATGTGCAAACATCAACCAGTATTGTTAAATTGGCTTGCCAGAGAGAACTATTCTCCCTATAGTGCTTATATTTAACACTAGCAAAAATGAAGTGCACTTTAGAGGCGAAATACAGAACTGATGTTGCTGCCAAAAAAGGCACTTCTGTGGCTATGTTTACACCCTGAAGCTTTGTAAACAATGTTTGTCTATTGAACTCTGTTCTTGTTCATGACAGAGCAAACTGTCTTAATGCATTTGTCAGTTGGTTTCTGGCCATTGTTCCTAAGTTGGATTAGCTGAAATACAAAGCTAACAGGAATTTTGAATGTGATCTCAGTAGTGTCTGCATCTGTATGACATTCAGCCTGCACATACTGGTGAAATAAAGTTAATGGTTATATCTGCTTATGAAAATTACTTTCAAATGTGTTCTGCTTGCAGGGGTCTGTCACTAGTGTTCTACCAAAAGCACAGATTCGTTGCTTCTCATTTCTTTTTCCTGACCTTGAATCCTGGTATTGTGGTTATTTCCCTCTTTTGCATGCTGTTGTACATTTCCTAAACATGTGAGATGGTAATAATTCTCTATATGACTTCCACTGAAGAGGAAATGGATACTTGTCAAAACAATGATATGTGTCTGGGATTCCAGCATCCAGAAGCTTTATTACACTGGGGCCTTTCAGTTTGCAGTAAAAAAAATTCTCAGGTACTAGTACATTATTTTTTAACCTGAGTTAAAGTGCTTTGATTAACCATGTTCTTGTAAGTGCCTTGGAAGCAACCTTTATGCAAGAGTAAACTTAATGTTGTAAGTACAAAAAGAAACCTTTTAATTTTGCCAATACATTATAAAGAATGAAAGTTGGAAATGAAAAATTTGTTGTGGCATCTAAAAATCAATTGCCTCCACATCGGAACAAGCTAAACAATTTACAGAACCCAAATAGATTTCCCTCCCCCTCCCCAATTTCCGTAAGAATTGGAAGAAATTAAATGTTTGCCTGTTTCAGTGGAATTGTGGCACTGTTATAGAAACACCCATTTGGTGAGGTGGGATGGACAACATAGAATCACAGAGTGGTTTGGGTAGGAAGGGACCTTAAAGGCCATGGGCAGGGACACCCTCCATGAGACCAGGCTGCCCAAAGCCCCATCCAACCTGGCCTTGAACACTTCCAGGGATGGGGCAGCCACAGCTTCTCTGGGCAACCTGTTCCAGTGCCTCACCACCCTCACAGTGAAGAATTTCTTCCCAGTATCTAATCTAAATCTACCCTCCTTCAGCTTAAGGCCATTAATTACTCATTGTCCTATTGTGAACAGTCCCTCTCCAGCTTTCCTGTAGGCCCCCTTTAGGTACTGGGAGGCTGCTAGGTCTCCCCAGAGCCTTCTCTTCTCCACGCTGAGCAAGCCCAACTCTCTCAGCCTGTCTTCATAGGAGAGGTGCTCCAGCCCTCTGATCAGCTTTGTGGCCCTCCTGGACTCTCTCCAACAGCTCCATGTTGGGGGCCCCAGACCTGGACACAATATTCCAGGTGGGGTCTCGTAGAGTAGAGGGGCAGAATCACCTCCCTTGGCCTGCTGGTCACACTGGTTTTGATGCAGCCCAGAACACGGTTGGCTTTCTGGGCTGCTAGTGCACACTGCCAGCTCATGTTGAGTTTTTCATTACTCAACACCCCCAAGTCCTTCTCCTCTGGGCTGCTCTCAATCTGTTCTCTGTCCAGCCTGTAGATGTACTTGGGATTGTCCTGACCCACGTGCAGGACCTTGCACTTGGCCTTGTTTAACATCAGGGTTCTCATGGGCCCACCTCTCCAGCCTGTCAAGGTCCCTCTGGATGGCATCCCTTCCCTCCAGTGCGTTGACTGCACCACTCAGCTTGGTGTTGTCAGCAAACTTGCTGAGGGCTCACTCGATCCCACTGTCCATGTCACCGACAAAGATGTTAAACAGTGCTGGTCCCAGTACCGACTCCTGGGGAATGCACTTGTCACTGGTCTCCATGTTGCTCCGAACAAATGACTGCTCATTGCTGTTTTTAATTTCTAAAATTATGGTTATCATGAGGGTTTAACATGAACTGTCGAAACCCACTGTAAACTTGCAATGATAGGGCAGAGATTTTTCTCAAACTGTTGTTCTTAGTTTGTTGGACAGATAACAGGAAAACAGAGCTGTCTCCTGACCCAAGTTCATTTTCTGGCTGTTGGAATGAATTTGGAACTAAATCCCAGTTTTCCACTGAGCATGTCCTTCTCTAGCAGTGTCAGGGCTTGGGTGGGGTCACTTTTGTTGAATACAGCTTTTCAAAAAGACTGTTGGATTCTCATCAGCTTGCAACACATTTTCAGCACTGGGGAACAGCACAAAACAAGCTTGATAGATTATATATGTACATATCTCTGGCAAAGAGAGATTTCTTGATTTAAGTTGCTCTTTGAGAGGTTTTTTTTTATTTTGCCTTGATATATCAGAGTATTTGTAGATTGAAAATACAGAAGGAATAGATTCCTGTTATTTCTGGATATGGTATAGATAGAACTGAGACACCTGCAGGATGTAAATTTGTTTAAATGTAATATCAAAGAAATTTCGATGTGGGCATCACAACATGGCTACGTGTAGCACTTGAAAGGTATTTATGTTCTGATTTTGTTGAAAGTTTTGGAATTATTTTTATGATGAGCTGTACATGTTGTATAGGTGCTGTTACATGGATGATGCAGTTCTTGATGCATTTCATTAGTTTAGGAAGCAGCACATGCTAATATTATTTTCTATGTTTTATTATACATTTTTAGGCTGCTACCTAGTGTCAGGACACAAATTTCAGTAAAACAGTTTAAAGAATTTTCCCTTGTATTCATGTCTAGTAGGTATTATCTTTTGTTTGTGGAGAGTTGTATCCCTTCAACTGAATTATCCTTTAATCCTTTTCAGTTGTATATGGATTACAGTAACCAACTTATTCACCAGACAAAATAGAGATGGCGTGCAGCAGGTGTTTTGTGAAGTTGGGAGCACTTGAGCAATAGGGAATAGATATGTGTTGTTGTGCTGCTTTAACGGGAAAAAGATTTTGAGAAATATTCACATTCCTGGATTTTATTTTGACTGTACAAAGAGTTGAGGTAACTTCCCTAGAGTTGTTTACAGAAATTTGTCAGCATAATGGTTTTATTGTGGAAAAAAATCTATATGGACTGCAGATGCTTACTTTGCAATTTTAGACAGAAATAGCTTTCTCTGTCTCATTTCATTTGCTGTCTAAATCCTTGAAATTTTTTTTCCTTCACAGTGATCTTCAAAATTACTCTAGTACTTGTCTTGTGTCATTGTTTCAGAAGTATCTTTTAAGTTCACACCATCCTATGCAGGGGCCTGTCAGTGTTTTTCTGTTGAGTTCTGTGTATTCTGTGTATTGGAAGGCATGATGACACATTTGTAGTAATTTTCTAGCACTACAAAAATAAGTTCTAGAGACTTAATGATATTTCAATATTTATATAAGGACAAAAATATTTTCCTAGTAATGCAAGTAGGCTACTGTATTTGGGAGGGAAACATTATATGCTTGCAAATATGTGATGGCATGGATGTAAAGATGAAGACTAACAAAATACCTGTTATATTGAATAGTGACTTCACTATCTAGGTAAAAAAGGATGCTTATGAATATTGTTGCCATTAACTTTGGGGCTGCTAGCCACCATGGCATGCCTTGGAAATCTCTGGAAACTGGATTTAATAGACATAGAATCCTTTCCCAAGACACCATTTTGTGCCATTTCTGCTCTTGGAGATATGCTTAGATGCTAAGTGAATATGTGTATCTACTTAAACATATGCATGTTCTTGTACATACATAACTTGAATTTTTCATAGAATGGTTTGGGTTGGAAGGGACCTTAAAGACCACCTAGTTCCAACCCCCCTGCCATGGGCAGGGACACCCTTCACTAGACCAGGCTGCCCAAAGCCCCATCCAACCTGGCCTTGAACACTGCCAGGGAGGGGGCAGCCATAACTTGTTTTCATGGAATAGCAATTCACTGTCTGGCTCTGAACAGTTTATTAAATTGTTATGTTAATATTTCTGTGAAAACATTCAATTAATTGGGAACTGCACTTGAAATAACCTTTGAAACGTGCTACTGACTTTTAGAACTATTATGGCACCATCTGCTGACCAATGTACAGACTGGCAATGACTGCTTACCTGGTTCCCTCCTCACAAATAAGCTTCCAGTTTAGGAGGCAATTGGGGCACAATTATAAGGAGAAAGGGTGATTTTTTTTTTTTTAAATTTTTTTTTTCTTTTATATTTGGGATAAACATTTTTAGGAGGAGATATTATTACAATGGCAAAAGCCTGTATTGTAACACAGCTTTAGTTTTCTGGTCCCATGGATTATTGCATAAGGCTTTTCCATGAACTATGAAGCTTTAAAAGAAATAATTTTTGGGGTTTTTTTGGCTATATGCAGCATAAGATTGTTCTTGGTATTCTGTTTATCCATGTGTTACCTTTTAAGCCTACAAAGAAGGGCTGTGACAGCATGAGATCAGTTCAGGCCCCAGTTCTGGGGGTCTTGTCACAGTGTGAGAAGCCGATGGACTCTCAACAGGCTTCTGCCCTGTGGCTACTGTTGAGACTCACAAAAAAGCAGTCTGCGGTCTTCAGCTGCTGCAGTTAACCTGGATTTTTCTGTACAGTGAGCATCAGGGAAGGAGCAAACCAAAACAGTCCTTCATGTCACATTCAGTATGTAAATATTTAAGTTTGGGTTCAATTGCTAGAGACTTTCTTAATTGTTTGAAAATAGGATGAAATTTTGTACATACAAAACATGTTTTCCTGTAGGTTTACTGCTGTAACTTTTTAAAACATGTTCAGTAGTTTGCTAACTGTTGATCTTTGACTTAGTCTCATCTATTTTTTCAGAAATGTGCTTAACAATGAACTTAATCCAAATTATTAGATTGAATAGTCGAAGTATGTCTGTCTGTATGTATACAGTACCGTATATGTATAAATACAGAGAAGAGTGCAAGTTCCCAGGAGAGAACTGGGGCTTTTCTGAATTGATGTTTGACTGCAGATCAGTATTTTATTGGAAGCCATACCATGTAAACGTTGCAGATTTGATGTAACTAAGCCAATTTTAGGGATGTTTTTGCTTCCTTAAGGATCTCAAAGTTGAAAATTGTATTCTTTAGTTGTTCATAGAATGGTTTGGGTTGGAAAGGACCTGAAAGATCATCTAGTTCCACCCCTCCTGCCATGGGCAGGGGCACCTTACACTAGACCAGGTCGCCCAAAGCCTCATCGTTAATTTGTTAATTTATTCCTTTGTGTTCAGAGAGCTCCCATGTCTTTGCAATTGTAATAACCAACTTAAATAATGACTAAATGGTGATAATGGATTTACCTTTTGCTTTGTCCGCTATAGAATGCGTGCAGGTTATATTGGCACCTTCAGAAAAATGATGCAACACAGAACCATGTGATGCCATGAGTTGTCTTGCATACATACTGATGATAAAATACAAGTTTTAAAAATTAACAGAAAGGTAAAAGAAAGGATTTTTTTTTATTATTCAGTACATTCAGCCTGATTTGTTTGAGGTTTTCCTGTATATTTTTCAGTTGTTCTTCACTCTCTTTTTGTTCTTTTATGTGCACCTTAGGTGAGCTTTAATATTTGGAAGCGCAAGTGTACAATTAGTGAATTTTTATGAAGATCATGATTTTAAAAAAGAATTATTAATAATATGGCAATCCAGAAAATTGCACGACTTGCACAAACGCCCATGTTGGCTTTTAGTGCACTGAGTTGTAATTTATTCCAATAGAAGTAGGATAATTTTTTTTTTCCCTACAACATTATGGTTTCTTTCCAAATCATAGTAGATTGGTGGAGATATAACTATCAAAGTGATTTTGATTTCTTGAGTTTGCTATGAATTTCAGTGACAAACTGGGAAAAAAAAGGCAACGACCCCCCCCCCCAAAAAAAAAAAAAAAAAAAAAAAAAAACAAAAAAA
>VXBL01007273.1:514089-573701 GCA_013400195.1 Aramus guarauna
AAAAAAATACCAAAACCAAACCAAAAAGTTTAGTACTGCCTACTTCTATATACTCAGAAAATGAGTAAAATGAGATCCAGAAATACATGGAAAAAAGATTTGGGTTTGTTCATCTGTGCTGATGAATAAGAAATACTATAACAGAAACAGTGAATTAAGATGCAGATTATCAACTGCAGTGAAAAGAAGCTTTCTATGGTTTTAGTTTGATGTTGTCTGTAAATTTTCAGGATACTCAATTATGATCTTTGAGCCAATTTTTTTTTTTTAATTTGTTTAAATAAGCTTCATGTTATACTTCACAAGTCTTCTGTTTCTGATTTATCTATGGTGGTAGGAATCCTTCTGGTCAGACAACTACTTTTCAAGAACTTATACTAGGAACTGGAAGAAAGGTATTAACCAACCGACAATTCTTTACATTTGAGAGGAAAGAGAGTGGTAAGGAAATAATATGATATTCTGCCCTGCTTTCAGGTGTAAACTCTGGCCAGCATTAGTTTCTCCTCAACAGAATAAAAAGGGAGAGGAAGAGATGAATGAAGAGGGGAGAGAACAGCTGTTTTCTTAGGTTGCTTCCTAGACAGCACCCTTGCTTGGGGAAGTTAATAGACTTATGATTAGGGCAGGACATCTGCACCCCATGAAACTGGGACCTGTTTTAACAACCTTAATTCCTCTTCAGAAATTGTGAGGTTGTTTCCAATACTTTTTGCCCTACCACTGCCATCTTGGTCCTTGCAGTTTGGGTAGGTGCTCAATCTGCATGAGCCAAATTTTCAGGAGGATTAGGAAAGATACCGAATGTTATCATTAGTAGTTTAATGTGTGTGGGTTTAATGCCAGTTGCAAAATCTGCCAAGATTTTTTTTTTCTCTTTGCTTAGACCTTGGTAACCCTTCCATTTGAGCATCTCCCTAAGCTTCTTTCTCTGTTCACTCTTGCTGCAAGTTTCTTACTCTCAGTCTCCTTTCAAAGTGAAATATGGATTTAATATTACCTTGCAATACAGAAGAGGTGAGATAAGGAGAACCCTAGCCTGCTGCAGCCATTACAGAGCTTAAAAAAATTAAAGGGGCAAAAATACTTAGTGTGCTTATGCTGTATAATAAGAGGAAATGAGAGTTGACAGTGCTTCCTTGGAGACAGGAGGGGAAGAAAAGATGCAGCTGAAGTTTAGAACTGTAAATTTTCAACCTAATTTGGTTTCTTTCTTCCTGATCGCATTTCTTAGACAAATGCTGTCTGCTTCCCATTTTCTTTCTGACACATTGTTGGCTGTTAAGACACAGGGCTGCATGGGATCGTGCAAGGTCTTCCCTCTCAGATCAGGAAAAAGCCATTTCCAGATAACCTGGTTATTTGATCTGCTTGACTGTAATAAAGGTAATGTCAGAGACTTTAGAACCTGCAGCAGCAGACTGATTGCGGAATTCCGATGTTTTGTTCCCCACTACCTCTGTTTTTCCTGTGAACTACAAAACTGGAGGATCTGACAGACCATTGAAATAGTGAGTGCAGGGAACGGCAGGTAGACCTGATTTTCTTTTTCTCAAGGGATGCCTAATTCTTGTGCCAAAATGAAACTCTAGAAAAAAGACATATGTCAAGCTCATGCTAGAGAAGGTAGATATTTTAGGAAGATTATCCCTTACACTCTTGGTCAGTGCTCTTGTTTGGTAAATTTGTTCATCTCTAACAACTCATTCAGAGACTGCTGGGAGTATAAAGAAATCAATAGGCTTAGTGCAGAGGTGTGTTTTCTTTTGTAGGTTTTTCCTCTCTTCCCCCCCCCNTTTTTCCCCTCCCCTGGAAAAGCACTGAAGTTACAAGTGTATGGGAACTTGAGCTCATGAAAGATGTCACTTTCTGTTGCAGGCATCAATTGAAGGCATTAAATGAACGTGGACAGACCAATGCAGAGAAGGGGCTATGACAAGTTTCCCTTGCTTCTGCAGTATAAAGCCAAGTTCTCCTCTTAAATATAACTTGGGTTATGAAAAACCTGGACACCTAGAGATGCAGAACCTTTCTTGTTTCACACTGAATGAGTTTGTACCACCCATTGCCATCCTGTCTAAGTTTAATCAGTTCAGATGTTTAACTTGGTATCCTCAGTTCCTTTTATTGTTAGAATAATATCATAGGAACATGCTTACAGGGTGATTTATTTTGCTTAATTCTAAGGAATTTTCTGGAGATGCCTCCTATTTGACTGTATAAGCAAAATATGATCTTAATTTTGAGAACGCTATATAATTCATTTTTATTAGTATGTACATGTATTTTTCATGTGTTTCTGCATATTTTGAAAGCTAAAAAACGCATGCAGGAAATATCATGATTTTCCTTTTCCTGTAGCTTCTTTGAAGATTTGTTTATCTAGTTCTCTAGAAATTTTTTTAGCTACTTTCTGAGAATAATAGGCTCTTTCTTAGATATGCATGAGAAAAAAAATCACTACTATCTTTGTTAATAATGAAACCCCCATTTTGACTTTATTAAGCAGAGTGATCACTATTCCCTGATCAGCAGAAGTTTGTGGATTTTTCTGGGAAAGTTGATTTTGGTTTTCTATATAATGTTCATTTTGATAATAAACATTTACATTATTACTGTTATTATTATAAGATTGATACCTACCATTAGGAAAGAACAGCAGCAATTCTGTGTAAGATAGGAAGGAGACAGCAAAATGCAGTTTGAATACTAACAGTTTTAAAACCAACATACTAATATGTGGCTTGAAATAGATTTTTTTTAATTTTTTTTTTTTTTAAATCTTAACAGCTAATCAAATGGAAACCTGCCTTTCTGAGATAAATAGCGCTTACATAAATATTAATACTATCACAACAAATTTTATTAACAGTATTAAAACTTGAAGGGTTTTATAAAAAGTGAAGGAAATAGCTATGCAACTGTAGTATTTAAGCTTGACGTATATTCAGAAGTCTCTAGTATAGCAGTAAAGATACTAACTTTTCTTTTAATTTCCCTTTGGTGAATGTTTTGGTTTAGATAGTGACGTTTGAAGTAATGAGCAAAGAAACACAACATGTAGTTACTTTTGGTCTTAAGTTGGTTGCTTAATATGAATTTGCCTGTAGATACTTCAAGGCTCCTATGTCTAAGCTTCTTACTGAGATAACTGCTAGGTTTGTTTCCTTTGGCTCAATATCATCCATCTCTTTTGCCAGAAGGGCTTCTCTCTTGTGTATTTGGACGTTTATTAGTTTCCTTGGTTTTTTATTCTTTTTTTTTTCTTCTTCTTTTTGTGCTTGGGAAGGGCTTAGTTTAACTTTATTTCTGACTACTTATGAATGTGCTTTGGAAGCCTAGAGGCAATGTGTTGCTGCTGCCTCATGATTTAAACTAGTTTCCAGTTGGCTTCAAGCGCAATTTGAAGTGTTGTGCAAGTTAACTGCATCAAGCTTGAACTAGATTACCTTCTTCCTGACTCTTTTTTGGGCAGGGCTGGGGGCAGCAGCTCTTGAGTTCAACAGGAGTCCTGAACTAATAGCTTCCTCCCTCTAATGTCAGGCCTTGACAGCAACCAGTTTTAATGGAGGAGGCCCAATGTTTTAAAGTTATAAATGTGATTGTAACTAACCTGCTAACCTTCAGGCCAGACAAACAGACCATCATGTTAAAACTAATTATTCTAAGAAGGTTGTAAATATATTCCAGTGACTTCTAATGGGATCTAACAATTTTAAACTTTGCTTGTTGGACCCTGGTGTGCTTATTTTTGTTGGCTCACTTCAATAAATTGGAAAAAATAATTATATTACATTTTCAAAGTAATGCAGCAAAATCCAGTCCCACACAGCTAGCAAAATTTGTTTATTCTAGTAAATATTTTTTCAAGAAATACCAATAATGTTAAGATTAAAGATTATTATCTTGTATCCTGTTTGTTACAGTATCATGATTTCCCTTCAATTTCACTGAAGGAAGAGCAGGCAGAAGTGGTGAGAGAGTACAACAGTTATATATGATTTTATGTTGTTTAGTATGAACTCACACACTTCCTAGTGTTATTAGTACTTCCAACAGTATCAATGACTTACTTACAATTTCTAATTATTTTTTTAATAATCAGTATAATGCTCACCATCCTTTTTTCCAATTTTTTTGTAAGCTTGATCTTTCATTTTCCTCCCTCTCCACCACTGGCTCACCATGGACTGAGATAAGGGAATTGTGAAAACATATTCTTAATTTTACATGCAACAGATTTGATTATAAACTAAAACTTACATATTAAAGCTGTGACTTCCCATTTAAAATCAAGGTTGTATTCTGATACTGTCAACTGCAAACCTACTTTCAGCTTCTTTGCTGAAAAGGTGTAGATTATAAGGAAGATGAAGAGTTATATAAGGTCTAAGAGTATAGATATTTTAACTGAGTCTCTTTTAACGCAAGAATGGCTTTTCTTAATGTAAAAGGGAACAACTAGAAGCATGCGCTCTTTCTTGATTCAGAAAGACTTTCTGTATAAAACTTGTGTTATATTGATAAGTGTCACTGAGTAGTAAGGGGGTTGCATCTACCAGATTAACTAGAGAAGGTGGATGCTCTTTGGAAATTTGAGCTTCTGGATCAACCAAGGAGCCCAGTAGAAAGAGAACTGGAGTTACGCATGATATAATCTTGGCCAATAACATTATGAGTAGCTTATAATAAAACAAATGCATTTCAGTGAGCACACCTGAATTTTTATCAGGAAGGAAACTATTGGTAAATCTGTCTCTCTAGAGTACTGTTTTTGGAAATCTTTATCTGCAGAGCACTGAGTTTTAGCTTACTGATTTTACTTGTGAGCTGAGAATTTGAAAAGAATTTAAAGAATTAAAGAACTTAATTTCTTTAACCCAAATAAGTTTAATATAGACACTCTTGTAGATTATTACTGCAAATAACGTACAAGTCAGTAAAAGTAGTGATGCTACATAACAAAACTATTTTTATTGTTGCTTCTTTTAGTGTAAGTTGTGACAATGACAACTGAAGTTGGCTCAGAGACTGAAGTAAAGAAAGATTCTGAGCAGCTAGGACCAGACAAAGCCAAGGACAAGCCTGAAGAAGCATCAGAGACTCCAGAAAATCAAAAATCCAGGGAAACATCCTCTGAAGAAGCTCAAGATTCTTCCTCTGTCCCAGCACCAACTAGCCAAAGTAGTCCAAGTAGCCAGAAGAAGGAAAAAGCTTCTCCTGAAAGCAAGGGTATTTCTCGTTTCCTTCCCCCCTGGCTTAAGAAACAAAAATCATACACCTTGGCAGAGCCCAAAGATGAGACCAAGAAAAGGACCACAGAGGAAGAACGAGTAGTTGAAGAAAGTGAGTGCCAGACACCAGAGGGGGTGGCTCAGCCAAAAAAGAGCTTAGAAGCAGCAGCTGAAAATCAGCATAATGGTAAAGCAGACAACAAAGAAGAAAAAAGCTCTGTTAATAGTGCTGAAACACAGGTATGTGTGGGAAGGCTAATAGATGCTCTGAAGTAATTTTAATGAGACTTGATTCATGATTTATGTAATTCATGTAAAGCTTTGTTAGGATCATATCAGGATAAAAATGACAGCTGCTATCTGGCATCTTGTGTAGTTGAGTTGACATAGTTACAAGTAGCATAGCTGGTTTTAAAGGTTCCTGCTGTGTGGCAGACCATTTTTTACACAAGTCATTCTAGCTGTCTAATTTTAGTGTAACCTCACACTTTGGCATAGTTCAAAGCAACATTGAACTGTATCATTGTGGTAGAAATGAGCAGGGATAAGAGAAGCTTCTTAAGTCAGCTTTGTCTCTGAAGTGATTGGATTGCATGACTACCTCCTTAGTGACTTTACCACAACAAATAATGAATGGATTATCTCTGAGTCCTTGTGATTGTCATTTTTGTTATCCTTTACCTAGAAACTGTGCTTGTGGTCACTGTCCTTATTGATTCATTCCTGGAGGGTGGTGCTGAGTTCCAAGGCAAACGTCACCCTTTGCAGTGCTCCAGAGTCTTGCTTTTTGAAAGTTGTACGTCAGTTTTTAACACTCAAGCCTCACGTTTTGGGTGGCAAACATGTTTAAAGGCATAGAGAGTCTTTCATATGAGAGAACTGATACTGTTCAGCCTGGAGAAGAGAAGGGTCAAGGAGAATCCTACCAATGTGTGCAAGTACCTGAAGGGAGGAATAAAAAGGAGCCAGACTCTTCTCAGTAGTGTGCAGTTAAATGACAACAGGCAACAGGCACAGATTAAAAACATGAACAGTTTCATAAGCACTGTTTCTTTAGCTTTGTATAATTACTGGAGCTTCTTGTTAAATTTATTTCTGTTAGGAAAAAAGGCAATAGAACATTAAAAAATTATCTCATTTCTAGAAAAGAAAAAAAAAGGCATCTTCTGTGTTTTGAGAGCAAGAATATCTGGTCCCCAAAGGAAGACCTTAATATTTACAATGGTTATTGTGCTTCCAGTATGTGCCTAACTTTAATGAAAGCTTAATGTCTTATTTATTGATAGCTTATAAAAGAAATGAACAAGTTAAAAATATCCACATTCCTGAGTTTCAATCATTGTTTAACTGTGTTTTTTATAGCCTGTCAAAGAAGATGGTAAAGAACCAGAAGTAGAGAAAGTTGCAGAGGAAAAGGAAGAAAAAGAAGAAAGAGAGACAAAAGAAGTGCAGACAGGTGAAATTAAAACAGAAAACATTCCTCAGAAGTCTCCCAAGAAAATGAAAACTGTGCAGTGTAAAGTGATGCTTCTGGATGGCACGGAATACAGCTGTGACCTAGAGGTAAGGCATCAAGTCTCTACATAAAGAGCTCTTTTTCTATAGAGAAGAAGAAAATTTGCTTTCTTGCAATGAGTTTAACAAATACATTTTTGTATATCTAGTGAGTTCGTTACAATGTTACATTCACAGTGCTATCATTAGGGCCAGTTAATATTTCACTTTAAAACTCCTTCCTTAAGATCTTATCAGTTTACCCTTAAAAATGCACTCTGAGGTACACTAGTAAATAAGGTAAAATGCAATATACAGATCCTTTCAGTGGTGATCCTTTGACAGCTTGAACTTGATTTTTTTTTTTTTTTTGTGCAAAAGATAAGGTTTTCCTGAAGGTAGTGTCACATGCACTAATGAAGTTGTCTTGAGTTTGTAAGTTTTGGTTGGGTTTTTTTGTTTGTTTTTTAAGTTATCTCAGCAGGAGAACTAAAGCTTAAAAAGTTTGCTTCAAAGAAAAATTCTGATACAGGTATAAAATATGTATTTGTATTTAAAGTTATGTCCTAGTTCCAAATTTTGGATTGCTTGTTTACAACTGTAAATCTCTGGGTTAGATACTGTGTATATTTGTTAAGTTAGATTTAACAGACAAATATTCACATATATGAGTAAGGTAGTAAGTAGATCTTATTAGCAGATTACTTCAGGGTAGTACTTTCTCCCAAAAGATGCCTGTCATTTTAGTACAAATGCGTGAGACTGTTCTCAGTGAGAAAGTTCAATTTAATCACTTTTTCCAGTAGAAGATGCAACTCTGACTATTATAAACTGCATGACTTCTTCAGGCACACTCTCTGAAGGGCTGGGAATTGTTTTAACTAGAAACTCCCCATTTCATGCTGGATTGATGGATGCCCCAGAAAGAAGCTCATTTATTTAATACTGGAATTTTTCCCCTTTGGAAGAAAGACAATATTCCTTGTAGGAAAGTTTAGATTTGGAAACCATACTTCCAGCCAGTTGGATGTAGAACATATAAAAATTTGTCTAGTTCTATTTTGAATTACAAACACCTGAAAACTGTTCACAGTACCTGAAGACTTTAGCTCTGTATCTCAAAGGCTGCGTAGGTGATATTTTTAAAAGTTCTTCCAGCTAGTTAGCACCAAAGGCAGGTTCTAATGAGTCTTAGTTCCTTTGCACAGGTACATCCCAATCCTAAACAACCCTGTGCTCTTCAGTAGTGACTTTCACAGGACAGGAGCTCTAAGCTGGTCTTGGGTTCAGTTATTTGTAAACTTCTGGGGAAAAGAGCAATCCAGTGAATTAAACAGCTGGTTAAGTCTGGCTTTCTGATGCTTCACTTCTACTTGTTGCTTCCAGTTGTAGTCATTTCTCTTTGGTAAATTTGTCTCGTCTCTGTTTGTTCCAGTCATGTGAGTTGGCTGTAAGGTGATGAGAAGTTTCTATGGCCATGTAAGCTGCTAGTTTAGAGTATTGTAGTTTTCATTCACGGATTTAGTAAGCTAATGATGTGACCAAGCAACACGATATGATTCAGCGTCTTCTGCAAAGTGGTACCTAATACAACAGCCAGGGCAAGTAGATTTTAAGTGAATATTAAAACCAGAATGCATTGGTACTTATGTGGAGAATTAATATTTGTTATAGAAGGGGACCCGTTTCCTCACTGAAGTCAACTCTTCCTTTACATTTCTGGCTTATGCTTTGCACTGGAGAATCCATTAGTTTCCGGTGGGGAAAAAACAGTTTTTCAGGCCTACACTTGTGAACATGGTTGTTCATAACTGATTAGCTGTGGTGCCTAGACTGAATATCTGAGTTATGAAGAGTGGTTAAAATTTGCTCCTTTCCTAAAACCAGACATCTAGATATATCTTTCAGATTGATCTAAGGATAAAACAGCAGTGATATGGCATTACCTAGCCCCAGTTTATTCTTTCAAAATATATGATATTTTGTCTATTTTGTTCAATTTTTGATGTAGTACACGCATTACAGGTCTTGTGGTAGTACACAAGGCTTCTGCTTGAAGCCTTTTGTCTTCTGTTGTGCTGTTTCATTTTCCAGTCTCTGTCGGTCAGTCTCTACACTGTGGATTCCTTAGGCTTACTAGTAGTTTAATTGCTTATTGTGTGCAAATCCGTTTGTGCACTGTAATATAATACTGGATGGGTACTGTTCACTTGTCCTCTGAGATCTTGTGAAATTAAGAGGAAACTAAAAAAACCCTATCTGATTTTAAGACTTTCAGAAGTTTCATCCCAACTTAAGTCTTATTTCACGCATTAGGACAGCTTTCTTCAAACCTATTCTCTAATAAAACTCTTCCTATCAGCTCAGGAATGTATTCATTGTTTATCAATATGAAATACTACTTCAGAGTGTTTTGCTGCAGTTTACTGGAATTTTTAAAGTTTATATTTTTATAGCTGTTAGTAATAAAAGCTTTCTGAAGCCTCCAATTGTTAATTCCTATTCTTGATGTTAAACCCAAACAATTTCAGTATATGTTTCTTCAAGTACAGAATTTCAGCCCTACACAGATCTCTCCCTGACAATGTCAAGTGTAGACCACTTCACCCTAAATTAAGTCAACTCTAAAGGTGATAGTGAAGCCTTCATTAGTGTTAGCTAACACTACTTATTTTTATGCTGTGTTTACAGAAGAAAACATTTTATGATAATAAAATACACATGAATGTGAAAAATATACTACAGAATAATTGCTCTGCAGAACAAATTGTGTAGGACTGTGCGTGCTAATGATCTAAATTTGCAGGATTTTTGTCACCTAAAAGCTCTTGAAAAGTCTATTTATATATTTATATATTCATATATCTAGGAATGGATGAAATACATACAGAAATCATATATAAAACAAAAATTGACATAGATGGTGTAGTAATCCTGGAGTTTGGTTTTGTAGTTTGGTTTCATATCTTCTTAGGTTCTCCAAATTAATACTTTTGTATGTGGTCCTTTTTAGCAAGATGGTCACTTCTCACTTTTTTTTTTTCTCTCTACTTGCAGGAAAAAGTAGTTCCATAAAATCTCAGCCTTTTATCACTGTTGCCCAAGTGCTTGGTTTTCTCTAGCTTTTTTGAAATAAGACAATAAATCTCTAAATATTGAAGAACTTCCTTAGGCTTGTTCCACACTTGTACAATTTGAAGACTATACTTTGAGACTTTATACGTCTGGGAATACAGATAAATTCCAGCATAACATTCCTAGCATTCCCTATTAAAAAACTTCTAAAATAGCAGCTCTCTTTCGATACTACTCATTGAATTCTGTGATCTAGGACAGTTGTTTAGTCTGACCCCTGTCTCTTTATTTCCCTCTATTTTCCTTTATTTTAAAAAGTAATCTTAGTATGGATTATTATGCAAGGCATTTGATACTGTCCTGCACGACATCCTGGTCTCTAAATTGGAGAGACACGGATTTGATGGATGGACCACTTAGTGGATGAGGAACTAGCTGGATGGTCACACTCAGAGTAGTGGTCAACGGCTCAATGTCCAAGTGGAGATCAGTGATGAGTGGCGTTCCTCAGGGGTCAGTACTGGGACTGGCACTGTTTAACATCTTCGTCGGAGACATGGACAGCGGGATGGAGTGCACCCTTAGCAAGTTTGCCAATGACACCAAGCTGTGTGGNGGACACGCTGAGAGAGCTGGGGTTGTTCAGGCTGGAGAAGAGAAGGCTCTGGGGAGATCTAATTGTGGCCTTCCAGTACCTGAAGGGGCCTACAGGATAGATGGAAAGCAACTGTTTATCAAGGACTGTAGTGATAGGGCAAGGGGTAATGGGTTTAAACTGAAGGAGGGTAGATTTACATTAGATGTTAGGAAGAAATTCTTCACTGTGAGGGTGGTGAGGCACTAGAACAGGTTGCCCAGAGAGGTTGTGGAGGCTCCATCCCTGGAAGTGTTAAAGGCCAGGTTGGATGGGGCTTTGAGCAGCCTGGTCTAGTGGAGGGTGTCCCTGCCCATGGCAGGGAGGCTGGAACTAGATGACCTTTGAGGTCCTCTCCAACCCAAACCATTCTATGATTCTATTCTATGATTAAGGTGCTAGCTGGCGTCCTGTGTCTCAGTTCTGATAGGATTTTTTTTACTTTAATTGCCATTCTTTTTTCTGTCCATCTTGTTTGTCTTTTTTCCTGAAAGAACAGAATATCACTGACAATAGTCTGTGTGCTTAGGAAGAAATGCAATTTCAGTAGACTAGAAACAGTTCTGCTATCCACACAGTAGTTAGATTTCTATCTTGCTTATATTCTTTTGCTTTGTGATTTTAATTTAGTTGTAGACATATTTGTGGCTATATTTCTTCAGCTCCAGTGCTTTAAAACACTTCCAACATACTTAATTTTTTATAACATGGATTTTGAATTTTGGATATTGAAAGAATTAAACCTTGTTCCATATAACATCTTGTACAAAACCTAGCTTTTTCATTTATTTATTTTTCAACTGTTGAAGCTGCTTTTGTTCTGTATTTTGCAAAGTGATGTTTGGTACAAATTAAATTAGAATAATTTCTCAAGGTTGACTGGATATAGAAAGAATTTTCTCAAACTTAAAAAAAAAATGATATTTCAGTTCAGTAAGATGCTAGTGAGCTTTAGTAGAATACATAAAATAGTTGTATTGGAAAAGAGGATACAGTCTTTGGTTAAAGTTCATGCTTAACAAAAGAAGTTCATCTGGAATTTGTTTTTGAAAGTGTATTACCTTGGAGACTTAGACTACGCAGCAAAAGCTCTCTAGAGGTTGGTCTGGACCAGGTTCTCCATGCTTCACTAGACATTTTTAGAAATTTAGTATTAAGTGTCAAATGGATATCCTAACTTGCTTATTGAGTTCGGTTATACTCTTAACGACTTGAATTCTGCAATAGGATGCTGAGCTAGGTGGAAGGATTAATTTAGGTGACTAGGTGAAGTCTTGTAACTGTGATATGACTAAAGCTAATTGGTGTATGTTAAGATACCTGTTTTCTGTCCCTGTTACCACAGATTAGTTTTTGTAATAATAATCCTTATATTGCTCAGGGATCTTCTTGTCTTGGCAGCTGTGAGCTGTGTGATGGCATGTGTGGCAGTGCCCTTGTTTTTAATTGAGGGAGTGAGGGAAAAGAATTTTCAAAGCAAGATTGGAAAAAATTATAATCTTTAGTAAACACTTGTTGGTTACGTGAAGCACATTTACTATTTTGAGTGAATGGTACTGTCCTGGCTCTGGCTAGGCTAGAGTTAATGTCACCAGGAGCCAGGCCAGGTGAGCCAGGCTGGCCGGGGCTATTCCATACCCTGTGACACCATGCTCACCAGAAAAGGGGGCTAGCCGGGGAGGGGCGGGGTTGGCTTACCACAACCCACGAGGCTTTTGCCTTTGTTTTTCCGTTCTCCTCCCCACCCCGCCGGGTGCTCGGCTGGGCCTAAACCACATCAGGTACTCATATTTAATTCTTGATGTTTTCGTGACCAAAGTCAAATACTACAATTTTATCCTTCAGTGCCTCTGTCTCTTGTGTTCTGCAGCATCTGTATTCAAAACCAGCAAAAATTGGATTTAAGTCTGTGTATTAACACAGTTCAGCTCAAAGAGGACAGAGTTAAGTGACTTTGAGAATAGCCTTCCCTTAATACAGTTTTTACTGCTTTCTAGAAGTCACACTGTAGCTAAATGTTGTGCTTTTGAATGGACACAAGTTGCCACAAGATCCACTCACTTCATGTTCTTGATGTCTTTAATTAAGATTGGCCTTTCAAAACAATTATTTAGCATTTGAAATACCAAATTTGATCACTTACAGTCAAAGAAATTGAGATAGTCAATGGCTGCACTACAGAATTAAACTATTTAAGCCAGTGAAACATTTTTTTCCTCCTTTCTTGGTTTTTCTTTCTTACGAAAGTTGTCAACATGAGATTCTCTGGTAAGTCTGGAAGAGGAAGCAATGGGACTCTGAAGAGCGCACATAATAAATATAAGTCGGGGACGATGGAAAATAAATTTCCTGCCAATTCCAGGCTCAGTGTACACACAGCTAGCCCAAGTCTTTCTTTTGTGGTGCTAGGGACTCAGAAGTTGCTTGAATACATCCTGCATCCTTTTTTGAGATTTCTGTTAGTTTCTTGATATCATCACTTGGAGAGAGTACTGAAGAAACCCAGGAACTCTTTGGAAGTTCTGTCTTCAGCCTGTTGCACCTTGGAGGGATCTGTCATTCAGCTGTGTTGCATGCTCATGTGTCTGGTGACACAGGCTTCTTAAAGTGGCTGGTGTTATTTATTCCAACTTTCCGAATTATTACCTACAGCTTACAAAAGTTTTCCTTCAAAGATGATGTTTGATATTGAAGTATTTGACATTCTGAGATGTTGAGACTGACATGCACCCAAGTTATTTTTCTCTGAGTACTTCTTAACTTGCTTTATGCATGGAATACTGAATTATATGCAGCATGGTGTTCCCATGTGGTTGCCACTGCTTGCACGTGGCATCATAGGTAATAATTTCTGAGAGGCTGACAGTTCTTCACTGGAGAAAAAGCTGGCTGCTAGTCTATACACAGAATAAGAAAAAAGTTGACTTTTTTTTTTTGAATGGCTTGATTTAACTGGACTTCAATATTAGAAGACAAAATGCATCTTTTAACACACAGTAGCGTTAAATTTGGGGAGAAAATATAGGTTTATCTGCAGGTGATTCACATGGATCTTTTTTTCTCATGCATCTTCCTCCTCCACCCAGCACAATTAGTCAGGTTGACTTTCAAGGGCTGGAATAAGAGGCATACAATATGCTGAGGTGAAAATGCAGTATGTCTGTGGCAGTAACCAGTAGACAGTAGACCAGTAAGAGTAGATTGTGGTGTTTTGCTAGCTCTTCCCTTCTTTGGTTTTTTTGTTTGTTTCTTTTTGTAGCTGAGCAATGATTGTGAAGATGTTCTGGTATTTGGTTTGATCATGGAGTTTCACAAGTGCATTGTGAAATACCAATGTAAAACTTTTCCTGTTTACACAGGAAAAATGGGAGTGCTTTAGGGCTTCTTATCCCTATACCCTGTAAACAAAAGTTAACGCTATGTTATTGCCAACTGAAAACGGCAGGGGTGGAAGTAGATTTTGCGTAACGGAATCTTACATCATGTCACTCTCCCCCCCCCCCCCCACCCCCGGAATCTTCAGAAAGTAGTTGAATTTTGGGAGCAAATATTTATAAGGAACTGTGATGAATCTATGTACTATCAAAACAAACAAACGAAACAAAATAAAAAAACCAGCACAAATTCCAATGCAATTATAAACTTAGTTATATCAGGACAAAATTTGCATGGGTGTGCACTTTGTTCTAACTGGAATTATTTTAGTTTATTTTGAATGTATTAAGTACATGTGCACACTTAGTCTGTATTGTATTAATAAAATTAGGATTTATTACAATTTAAAGTCTAGTTTAAATTGATGTAACTGCTGCATAACAAGACATTTTCTCAGAATCTATATTGAGTCAAAGGAACTTTTGGAACAAAGAGAAGTATATTTATATGTGATATGCCGAATGCATTGAGAGATATTTCAGAGTAAACAAAAATTGTTTCTGTGACACCATTGTTTCTGAAAGCTAATTCCTCTCTGTGTCTTCTCTCTAAGGTGTTGTGTCATTTGTTCGTGAGTGCCGCAGCATGGAAACTGATAGGAGATGCTCACATAGAAAAAATAGCTTTAACATATTGAGAGAGCATGCTAATATATGAAATTGTTTCGGGGCAGGGGGGGAGGTGTGGAACAACCAGTTCACTCATGGCAAATCAGCGTGTTTTTACTGTGATAATAGAGACATGTTATAGAGACATGTTTGCAAATGGCTGTAATTTTTAGCTGTTCTTTCATAGTTCAGAATGTCATCAGACATTGCTGTAGGAGTACAGGTACACTTATACTCTTCTTGTTTCTTTGCCACTTGTATGTTTTGTATATTGATAGTTAAGTTCTTTTTCGACAATGGAATTACTTCTGGCTTGTTTTGTAGGCCTTTCCAGTTGCCCAGGGCATGTCTGACATGCTTGATGTTTGGCTTCCGACATAAAGCGCATCTCAGATATTTCTCTTTTTTGAATGTTACTTTGTAAATTAACTTATCACCTCTGAGAGTAAACTCTTTGTTCTTTTGCCCTTAGAACTCTTTATTTTCCCTTAGTAGGTCTTCTGACAGGTATGAACTTGCCAGTTTGAACTTTAGGTCAGCAATTCTTTTCCTACAGAACTGTTTAAACAGATTCTTCGGCGCTTCTTTTGTGATGATTTCCTTCAGTTTTTTTTCTCATGTACCTTTGTACTGTTATTACTTTGCTTTTGAAGATGCAAATTTGAAGGACCTGATTTATAGGCTTTTTTCTTAAGTATAGCTTCTCCACATATGCTTATCTGAATGCCAGTGTAGATAAAACATTTCAGGTACTCAACTATTGCCCAGAAAAGTCCATGACTTATCAGCATAGTGAAGCAAAGCCTTGTGCCAGGTGAAACCTATTCCTCAGTTCATTGTTATTTGAAATTCTTACTCTGAAGTATTTCATGATCTTTGATTTTTCCTAGAAATGAACTGTAGTCGTTTCTATCACCAGCATCTCTGTATGCATTGGTATCATGGATACTTGATAAAAGATGTGGTCTGTAAATTATTGCTCTGCGTCTTGGCTACTTGCTCTGAGGAATTGAAAACTTTAAATGGGAGTAGTGTTATGAGCTTTCATACCAGGCACTCTTCAATCTTGATTTTTTTGGGGGTTTTGGGAACTCAGTTTCATAAGGAAGCAAAGTAACCTCCATTGAAATGTTATATTTAAGCCCTCTAACTTTTAGATTGAAATGTATGAAGTTCCTTAAGTCCACAGGTTCCATATTAACAAAATATATTTATTTTCTGTGTTCTGTAGCTTTAAAGTAAAAATGTCCAAAGGTCACTGTCTCTGGGAAACTTCTGAAATATATAATGAAATAATGTTGTATGGAATTATTATGCTAAAGAAGATGAGTTATGCATACACAATATGTGCATACATAGAGAACATGAGCAATTAATTAATTTATTTTAACCTTAAAACTACTGTAATTCTTAGAGATAATGTCCACGTAGCCTCAGACTCCTCTGACTAATGCATGAATGCCTGCAGAGGAGGAAAGGAAGAAACTATTGTTTGAATGGTTCTGGAGGAGCATGACTTAAAACAACTTTCACCGCCTGTGAACTGTTAGGGACTCTCAGTTACTTTTTATTACTTTCTTTAAAGAGAGTTCAGTTCACAGTTCACTTAGAAGGATAGCAGCATGTAAGTGGATCAGAGAGACTTGTTAAAGTATGTGAGGATGAAAGATGTTGAGTAGTATTTGCCAAAAATTGTAAACAACTTTGTGCTTACTTGAAATGACAGGACCATATTAAAGGATAAAATAACTTAGGTTCATGATTCAATAGTATAGTATTTGAGATGTGATGGCAGTTGAGTTTTAATAGCTTGGGTGAGCAGACTGTTGGAATGTTTGAGATTTGATTTCTAGAAGCAATTTTTAAATTTTTTAGCACAGTGCAAATGACACAATTTTGACCTACTCCTTTACTGATAATTGACATCTGTGGGTGCAGGTGTAAGTTATTGATCTTTTAGGTTGATCCCTCTTGCTTTCATGGCGGGGAATCAACTTGCTTTTTGTCCTCTTGTTCTGTGATTTCTTAAATAGTTGAGAGGAAATTTTGTCATTAAATTTGGGATCTGCGATAAAGATTTGTTCAGCTTTTCTGCTTTAAATATAATCTGGGTTTTAGTAGGAGATAACACAGTTTAAAAAAAAAAGTACTAACTGCATAATGATTACTAGTTAGAAGCAAATGAAGATCCTATTGGGTTTGTTTACTGCATTCAATCAGTGGTTTAATTAAATATTTATAACAAAAGGCATTTAAAGGATGCCAGCATTGACTGTCTTTTATGCACGTATGAACAAATGAAATATATTGGAGTTGACATAGGTTCTATGGTTACTTACAGTTTGCTAATACAAAATAAAAATGTGTTTGCTTAATGTACAATGAAGATCAGTTTTTTAACCCTGAATTAAGAAAAGTCTGAATGAACTTGATACAGAATAGATGTTTAATTGTAGTTGAGTTCTGATTTGCAAATCTTTATTTCCTGGCTGCTCAGATGTGTAGACTAGACAACCACTAAGGTTTATTCACACTAAAGTATGACATCTTTTGTTTAGAAAAAGGAAAATAGGTATGACATTTAAATTTGACACATTTTAAAAATATTGGTCCAGGTTTAACAGATACCACTGAAAGTAATGTTTATGTGTGAAGTTATCTCAAAGCCAAAAGATGCTCTCCACATCTCTGCAAAGCTCATGCAGAGGGAACCAAACCCCTTTCTTTCACCTCTGGCATCACCACAAACAAATAAATGTGTATGGTATAAATGCCCTTATTTACATAGCCTGAATGAGCATACCAATTTTGGCACCAACATGCAAAATAACAATAATAGTACCTTCCTTGCTCTTTCAGTATTCAAAGTACTGACTCCTGAAGAAAAAAGAGATGTGCTAGGGTTTTAGATAAGATCTGAACAGCTTCCCACAAATTGAAGTAGGCAGGTCTCAAAGTTTAAAGTCACAAATGAGCTCTGAAAATTTTACCCTGTGGCTGAAGTGAGTTTTGTATCCTGTATAAAGATGGCCAACTGTGCAGCTTGGTTTCAGTGGGAAAAGGGGATGTCACTGTGATAGCAGCAATGGGCTGTTTTAACAGTTTGGAAGAGTCATCATCTGCCTTTCTGTGCTTTGGGCACAGAGCCAAATGTTCTAGGTCTGAAAATGACCAACCCTTCCACCACAGCAGTGTATCTTCTGCTTACTTGTTTTTCTAAGCATGTGTTTTTTCCATGGAGGTCTGTTGGCACCATCCATCCCAACCTATGGCTCTGGTTACACTTTGGCTTTCCTCCCAGCTTTGGCTGCCAGAATCACCTCCCTTATGCCCCTGAGAGAGGATTTGTGTCCAGCCAGATCAAGTGTCTGGTCTTCCTCACTGCGTGGCAGTGATAAATGTAAGCTGTGGTGCAAAGAAGAGACAGCTAATAGGGGTGGTCTCTGAGCTGCAGGGTTGGTTTCTGCTGTGGCCTGAGAGAAAAGTAACAGCAGAAGGTTTGTCCTTGGGAGCTGAGTGGCAGAGGATGTATTGGGGATGCCTGGCAGCTGTGCCCACTGCATGGCCACCAAGGGCAGGGACAGCCTTGGGGTCAGGACCCAAAGGCCTTCCTCCGAAGGATGCTGGGCAGAGGGCAGGACTGCGCACGGGGGCCTGTCACCCCATGTCATAGTGCCACCACCCGACAACGCAGCAGTCACAATGCCCCAGGTCAGGATAAAAGGGAGCATCCTCCCATGTCCCACTGCCAGCCTGCCCAGCTTTGCTGTTGGGACAGAGCTGGCCCAGGGGAAGCCTGAAGGCCTTTGAGAGGAATTCCTTGAGGAACCAGTGGAATTACTTGGAGGAGGGGGCTGAGGGGGAAGACCGGAGGCTGGACGAGGCTGCTGAATGTTCTCCCCTGCAAGGCCAGCTCCCAGCAGGGCCAGGTTCAAAGCTCATCTGAAATCCTGCCTCAGCCTTTGAGGAACAGATGCCAGCTCCTCAGAAGATGAGAAGAACCACCAGCACCTGCAGGGCCTTTTCAGTTGGATGGCAGTGGCAAGATCAAAGGAATACTGCCTTGAGGAGCACTGCAGAGCTTGCTGTCTTCATCCCCTGCAGAGTCAGGGGCAGCAGTTGTAAGAAGTGGGATGCAGAGGTGTTGCAAGGGGTCTCAGTGCTTTGGAGCACCCACTGGTGTCCTGCTAGGCATGGGAAGGTTTCTTGCCTGTAAGGCTGATCAGGCCGGGGGCATTATGCTGCTCTTGGAAGCCCTTGAGATGGCTTCAGGTTGAGGGAGAATAGGGCTTGGGCATCTGGGAGACGTGACCAGCCTGTGGGAGGAGGACGCCGGTCTTGCTCATATGCTCAGGGAACAGCCGATCGCCAGTTCTGGGGTCAGGAAGGAATTTTCCCCTGGGGCAGATTGGCACTGGTCCCTGGGGGTTTTTTGCCTTCCTCTGCAGCACTGAGCATGACCACTTGTCAGGTCTCCTCTGGTCTGTTTTGGCTAGGTTACTGCCACCATGAAGATGGCCTCTTGTGCCCTCAGGAGAGCTAGGCTTTTTTTTCCCCCCCGGAGTGGGCTGGCAATGGTCCGTGGGGATTCTTTTGCATTCCTCTGCAGTATTGAGCACGGCTCCTTGCCAGGGCTCCTTTGAGCCATTGTGGCTAGGTTCTTGTCTACTGCTCTTGCACCTCCAAGGTGCCGCTTGTGCCCTGGCTCTCTGTGACTGTCTTTGCCATTCCAAGTTTGTAGTGGGAGCGAGATCTGATATTCCCTTAGTTCCATTTCCCCAGGTGTTCTTGCTTGTGCAAAACAGCATGTGCTTGGAAGGGCTTGAAGCTTGCTGCGCCATCAGGAGCTGCCACTTGTCAGCTCTCCCTGCACGTAATACAAGCACGGGGCAGCCATGAGAGTGCTTTTCATGCATCACTGACCAAGAAGCACAGCGGAGCAGTTTTTTGCAGCCCAAAGTATGCTCGTCATTGCTGCATATCATAATTTGGAAAATACCACATGGTACCATGCACCACTACTTCCTCTCTTGTGTGTGGTCAGTACTGATCCTCATTCTTGTTCCTAAGGAAACTTGCTTAGCCTTTATTCCTGCTGCTACTTTCTATGACTTGTCTTTGCCAGACTGCAAATGATGTTTTCTTTTTCAAGCTAAATTGAAAAATGCATCAGCCTGCTCCTGGCCACATGTATATAGTGTGTTAATGTTTGTGAGCATGGGCTCTTAAGCAAATTTAGAAAAATAAATAAAATCAAATCCTGTTTCCACTTGTAAACTTTGTGATATGTCTCCTTGAAAGTGTTTTTGTAGCTGAAAATCCCTGGCGCTTCAGGCAAGTAAGTCTCATCATTATTCCACTCATGGTGAGCACAGGGAATAGAATAGTTACGTTGTTACGCATGACAAGCTCGAACCTAGGTCTGAGAGGTCCATTCAGGAGAGCAGCTCTCTGCAGTGCAGGTCCCAGACCCATCCAGGAGAGAGGGGCAGAGATGGGCACAGCTACAACACGGCGCAGGCTGGAACTGAAGGCCCCAGGCTGAGCTGAGACACTCCGTCCCTTGGGCCCTTGGCAGGAGGCAGTCTGCGTTGGGGGTCCCAGGGGAGGCCAGCCTCAGCCATTGAGGCCTATGGGCACCCTCAGGACCTCAACAGAAGTAGACCTGCACTGCTCATGTGCTCTCCTTTAGACATTGATAGTTGGCCACTTTGGAGACCGAGTATTGAGCCAGATGGACCTTTGCTCTGATGGAGTACTGTTGTTCTCAGGCTTTTTTCTTATGTTTTTCTAAGGGAAAGGGCTCAGGTATTTCTAAAAATGACTACAAGGAGGAAAAAAAAATCCACAAGGGAAATGAACAGATATTAGTCACCTCAAAAAGATTTGCAACCATTTCGTTCAGGAGCTCATCCTGCTTTAGACTGAGGGCTTGATCTGTGAGCCTCACTACTGTCAGAGATGCGGGGTTTTGCCATCCTGTGGAAACCCAGCTAAATGGGATGAACACAGAAGACTTTAAAAAACTGTACTTCACACACATTTTTTTTTTTTTTTCAAATTTGTTCAGATGCTTAAATTATCTCAAGATGATCCACAGCTCTCACCCCCATCAGAAAGTACATGCCTCCTTCCCCACAAAGGGCAGAGGCTGGGACATGATTACCCATTCAATCCCTCCTGCTAGTGCAGGGCTGGGAAGAAATGTCATCAGAAATTTCCTCAACCTGTACTGCTAGAGAAAGGAGGAGGTAGGAAGAACAGAATATTTTTCAGTTGGAAGAGACCTACAACAATCATCTAGACCAACTGCCTGATCACTTCAGGGCTGACCAAGACTGGTATGAGCCAGCAGTTCGGTATCACCAGCGAACTTGCTAATGGTCCATTCAACTCCTGCATCCAGATCACTGATAAAAATATTGAACAGAACTGGCAGCCCTGAGGAGCATCGCTGGTGTTTATATTGCATTTGTAGCTGGCAACTCTTTTCTAGCCAAATGGGTCCATAATATCCTATTCTAATTCCCAACTACATAGAAATTTCCATTCTGTACATCTGCTGCAATTGCTTTGCTCGTTTTTTCTTCTTGTGAGAATGAGGTAAAGGACAGAAACCGTGTTACCCCTGCTTTTATGAAGTGCTTGTAATATGAGGTGGCATCTGTGGGGTCTAAATACAGACTTGGAATCGGTATGGGAATAACCTTGGTTACATGTGTTCTTTCTGTGTTCTCACTTTAAAAAAGGCATAACTTGGGGGCAACACAGCATGCTGGCTGTTCTGAGTACAGTTGTGTTTTAAACTGCTGGCTCTGCGAGGCTGTCCTTGCTTCTCAGCCTCTTTGTATAGCTAGCCTGAATATGCTCCCCTTCTTGGGGGGAGGGCTGAACATGGACTTATGTTTTTACTGCCATTCTGGCATTGGGATTTGGAATAAGAAGATTTCCCTGTTCTCAGTGCTAATGTTTGCTGTACTATATACACACACGTGTATATACATGTGTGTATATACTCAGACATAAATGCATATCTATAGATACATATATAAGGTTAACGATTATCACTTTACATATCTGTTGTGACTATCACTTGACACCTCAACCAACTGGTAGAAAAAGAAATAGAATCCAGTTTAAAGAGTGACGTTAAACTGTGCAAACCATGATGCTGCCTTCTTAGTCTCCTGCTCTTCTCTTAAACAGTTCCTAACTTCTGAAATGTCTGGTTTGCAACAGTTGTTTTTTCTATGTAACTTCAGTTCTTGTTTAGGAACACTCTTCTAAGAGCATGCAGTTTTCCAGAAAAAAGTATATGTTATCATGTAATTTAAACTGTATAGTGATGCCTGTCTCCAGAGGGATTATGGAGAAGCTGCACTTGAAAAGTTTGGTTTTGCAAATTAAATAATTTTACAGATTTTAAAACTATATCACAATATAAAACAAGTAAAGAACTAGGAGTCTTTTAATTTTACAACCAGGATTTTATAATGAGAACCATTGCTAATCCTGAGATGCTTCTTATGCTTTTGAATCCGCAACAGAGTTCTAGAAAGTCACTTTCTGGTGCTGTAACTTTCGTATCGTGCTGCTGTCTAGAATGTAAACTAACATGACTTGGCCTTCATGCCATGGTGGTGTTTTTCCTTATGTGGAAGAGCTATAAACTTACAAAAAGATCTTTAAAGATACAGTGGACACTGCTAGTGTATCCAAATTCTATGTTGACTAGAACTTCCTAAGAAGAAACTCTACAATATTTTACTGTTATAGTTGCAATATATTTCCTGTAAATTTGACTGCTTTATGTTTCTATATGCCAAAGACTTGCTATTAGCTGTGGGTTTTAGTTAATGAACATTATGAAAAGCTACATAACTAGCAACTGATTCCAGATATGGACTTAATGATAGCATATATTATTTCTGCACTAGTCTGTAGATTTCCTTTACTGAAATGTGTGTGCCTGGAACTTGCCTTCACAAGGTGTGATCACTGATAGGCACGATAATTTAGGGAGAAAAATTATATCTATTGTATGCATCTAAGCAGGCTAAGCTTCTTCAAACCCTCTCTTGCTTATACTTTTCCTACTTTTGATTTAGCTCTTCTCTGTATAACTGATTTTTTATTTTTTTTTTATCAGGCTGAAGGTGAGGCTGTCAAGAAAACAAAGTGGTTATTTCAGTCTGCTAGGGGAAATAGTCATCTGTCTTTCTGAAGAGTTAGAGTTTTGAAAGTACCAAATAGCTCCCTATGTTAAAAGTGACTCTGACTTCTAAGTTCCACTGCCTCGCTGCAATGCCTGGGCTGCTAAATGTGTTCCTCATTTTATAAGCGTTTCTTTGAACATTTTCTGATCTTTGGGACTGTAATGTGTGCTGAACAATGCAATGTTGAATAAATAAAGCTTTGGATTCTTGGGGAATAAACAATGCCTTCACTATTCCATCAGCGCATACCTTCTTTTCTCCCCGCTCCGTCCGGTCCTGGCCTTAAATGTTCTGTGCGGTGGAGCCGAGCTGCAGGCAAGTCCCGAGCTGGGGATGTTGTGATGGCTGTGCCGCTGTCTGCGGGGGACAATGGCGGCACTGTCCCCAGGGCCTACACAGGGGCAGTTGATGGCGTTTCTGTGGAATTGCAGTGGTGTATGGCATCCACTGAAATCTGTAGGATAAGCAAATACAAGAATTCCTTTAAGCTGCCAGGCCTCTGAAAATGCCATGTTGTGGCCTCATTGATAAATGCCACAAATAGCGGAACAGTCATGAAAGAGTTGGTTAAAAACTGGGAGACTGCATGCCATTCATGTTCAGATTTTAACTGTGGAAAGAAATTCTCATCTTCCCCACCCCTGCGTGTGTGTTGTGAGCTGTCTGCTCTAAAACTTTGTTTCTTGTCAGCTGCCGTCACCACCACCTAAAACTTGGTGCACAGAAATAGGGCCTGGGCCTGCTTTTCATTTCTAGCAATAGGCAGATACGGGATGCTCTTGTTTGCGTTCCCAGTTCCAGGTACAAGAACAGATAAAACTTCAGGACTAATTGCCATTTGCTTAAGCTGTAGTAATACTGAGCTACAGCATGCAGCCTTTTTTTAGGAGTCTCTTCAATTACTACTATAAAGTAACAGACTATGATATTGAAAATAACCTCAAATAAAAATGTGATATACGTTGTTGTTACTGACTTCTACAAACACTATTTTTAGGAAGAATAAAATTCCTTAAGACTGGTTTTTATTTTTGAGTATCCAGTGGATTTGCTGGGTACTGAGAGAGTTTATAAATCTATGGATAGACAGCAGCCGTCTTATTTTCTGCCCCTGAAAACCTCTGCAATATAGACAGCTGGACATGTTGCTTATGCTCTGCTTAGACTTGTATGTTACTTCTACTGGTCTGATCATTGACTTTTATTGGTCTGCTTGTTCTTTTTGTCTCTTGAAGATGATAACATGCTTTATTTTTTTGGGGGAGTTCACATCACATGATTTGTAAAAGTCAGAGATGTATGCCAAAATGCTAGAAATGCAGAAGTTAACAGAAATTAACACTGTAGGCAGGATATTAATTTTTGGAACATAGTAATATAGAAAAAGTTGGCTCACATGAAAGTCTTCCATTATTTTCAAAATAAAGATCTAGAAAAACTAAGAACTATTTAGTGACATTTGATGGTGCAAAATATTTAAATCAATTTAGGTACTGAATTTTCCTTGTGTATTCGAGTCAACTTTTTTGATGAATTAAAAAAAAATAAATTAAAATGTCTTCATTTTTTTCAATGATGTGTATATATTTCAAAATATGGTGAACAGTGTATCTTAAAGCTACAGATTTGTAATCGATTTTATTGACACTTTAAATTTTCCTAATATCTTCTAATTACAGTACCAGTAATTAAGCATTTACTAATAGTACTTTTCCCCCCCCTCTCCCCCAGAAAAAAGCAAAAGGCCAAGTGCTGTTTGACAAAGTTTGTGAACATCTCAATTTACTGGAGAAGGACTACTTTGGGCTGTTATTTTATGAAAATTCAGAACAGAAGGTAAGCCTGTATGGGTCTCTTTGTTTGTTTGTTTTTATACATTGCTACTGACCTCAACAGTTTAGTGAGGTATATAGTACTAAATGAATAACGTTAGAAACATTTGAGTAAACCATTGCAAAACATCATTTCTAGTCTACTGTAAACTTAAAATATGTGTAAGATACTGATGTGTATGTTAAGATACCTAACAAAGTGCTCATTTATTTGGAGTGGGGGAATATTTAAAATACCTGAATTTTTGAGAAAACTGAGTAATTGCTAGGCTTTGTAGTAAAACAGTATGTCATCCTTGCCAGTGAAGACAGGAAATTTTAACTAATATCTTTGCCTTAAACGTCTGTCAACTCCCCAAAGTTCTAGACACTTTCATTTTTTACATATTTTTTTTCTTTTTTTAGACAAACAAAACTTTGGATGATAAAGAATACAAAAAATTAATCTCCTACCTGACTTTCCAATAATTTCACTGCCTTTTCTTATGTGTGTTTAATAATGCTTTGAAGAGGAACATGAAAGAAATCTTGCCCTTATGTCTGTAACTCTTAGGCTTCAAGAGTTCTTTTTCTATTAATTTTCAGCTTAAAGAAAATTTTAGCGTTTGTAAAGATGAAAGTCTGGATTGGTGCAGAGTATGTCTCTTTTTTTCTTTTTTTAATTTCTTTTGTATTTATTTATTCTAATATACTTCTAGTTGGACTAACAGATTTTTTGGTATTTGTTAGTTTGTTAATAGAGGAACAGAGCACCACGCCATAAAAAGACCCTATCTGTTTTTTCATATGTGCATCTATTTGTACACATGTAGTTATCGCTGATACTGAGCTGTAGTGTATTCACCATGTGAAGTGGGATTCCAAGGTTTTATGGCACACGAGGATGATGTGAAGTTACTTACTCAACTAGTTAAGCTCCTGTGAGGCATAGAGGTTGGGTAGGGACAGTTAGTGAAATATTGTTGCCAGTTCTGGCTTCCTCAGAAACTCAGGTCAACCAGTGGGTTCCTTAAAAAGATCCTCAGTTGAGGAAACAACTACAGGTACTTAACCTGCAAATAGAGATTGATTATCAGACTTGAACTACTATATCCCTTGGAGTATTCACTCACATGTCTTTCAAAGTCTGAGAAGGAAAAGGAAGGAACATGCAGTTATGGATGCGGAAGAGGAGGTACTCTACCTAAATTTCCCAATTTAAATGGGTTTTCTTTTTGTTCTTTGAATCTACAGCATTTAATGCTTGTTAAACAAGGATTGTCTGTGTGCCCATTGCAGATGATTTGTGATCTTTTCATTTTAATTTGGTTTCCAAAACTATTAGAGCAGCTTGTTTTGTGCAGTTGGCATATATTTTACAACTTTAGATATATGTACGTGATTATGACTGTTGCATTCTTCATTACCGTTTTGTTTTTACTGACACTTTCATAAGAACTCTGCCTGATTTTGCTTTCTTTCTGCAATATTTAGCATTCTGTGATTGCTGTCTAGAAATATAAGCAGCAATGAGATAATTAGTAAAATGTTGAAACTGTTTGTTTAATCTGGCTGCTGTGCAACATATGACTGTGTCTGGATAATGCTGTCTCTGTGGTTTGATTATTTATATGTCCAGGCTAAGTCTGGCACTCTCTTCAAAAGAAGAGTAGACCACTTGACACCTGAATTATAGATAGCAGCAGGCTTTAGTTGAAAATTTTTTTGAGACCTCTGATCCAATTTGGTTTGAAGACTTAAAAAAAAAGAAAACAAAACCATTGTTGGATTTTGTCATCTTAATACCAGTAAATTCTTAGTGTTATCTGGAGAATGATAAAGAACAGTCTTCCCTAGCAGGTATGCATTTCCCACCACTTACTTTCTATTGCAGGCTTAAGCTTAATTTATGGTGAACTGCAGGAACTGCAAGATTTTGAATGCCAGTGAGTAACAGCAAAGGAGGGGTTTATTTTAGATGTTTCCTGGCGGGATAGCCCATATGCTCTAGATTGTACCCAAAGTGCTATTGCATGGATGGTACTACGCCTCTGGTGCAGCTCTAAGTTGTGATTGCCAGATGAGTACGAATACTCAGGTTTTCAAAGTAGAATTTGAAAGCATGGGCTTTTGGCATGAGCCATGCACTTGGCTAAGTGCTCACAGACTTTGATGAGTTGAACAATCAGTACTGTAACGTGCACAATTGTATAGGCGTGCTTATTTTTACTGCTATTGTCATTCAAGTTACCTAATTTAAAGCTACTACTTTTTTACAACACTATGTTTTGAAGTTCTTACACCAATTATGATATAAACTGATAACGTGAAGTGTAGCTACTGGAGGGTCTTAATATGGCAAAATTACTGGTTGTGTGCTGAGAGACTTCCCCTTCCCCAGCTGCTATTTCTCTCATGCTGATAAGTTTGAAATTGTGTAACTAAACACAGAATGTGCTCAGTAAGATTGGAGCACTCGTTTTTGTTATTAAAGGGATTTTTGTAATACATGGATGAAGAACATTTAAATTGTTTTCAGCATGTTAAGTATTTGTGGTATGTTTTTAATGAAACCTGTGCTTCTGTTTTGGGACTTTTAAGTGTCTCTACTTTTTTTCATTCTTTAAAAAAAAGGAAAAAAACATGTAACAACTTATGTTTTGATTTAGTTAATACACAGAGGTGTGGGGGGTTGATCCATTATGTTCAGCAATAGCTGCCAAAGAATGCCTGGGGACTTGAAACTTTCACTGGGTTTAGGGCCTTCTCCTTTGTTCACCTCTGTAATAAGTTTGAATTCTTTTTCTGTCTCAGTACCAGTTCTTTCTGAAGCATTTTTTCTCCTGTTATGACTGTTGCCTCTTCAGATTAAAATGTCACAAATCTCTGACCCTCCAGGCCAGTCAGCACTAAAAGCTGAATGATGTGTTTTTCTCATTCTTGTGCACTCATCAGAGCCACCCATTTATGAGCCAGCTGTTGAACTCAACGGCAGCTGTGGGGTGTGGAAACTGAATGCCAGGCACTCTTTTGAATTAGAGCTGCTCCCTAATGCACCATCGGGGTACCATTGGAGGACGAGTCCCATTAAGTTTTCTCTATGGGTGTTCTGTGCAGCGGGGAGAGATGTTATGTCTTCAAATCAGACTGATTTTTGTTAGCTTTAATATTCATTTTAAAACTATTTAGGTCAAATTACTCATTAAAGATTTCTTTCGTGGTTTTGCGAATGTTATACTTATTGGTCTAGAGTTCAGTGATTTCATTGCATCAAACCCTCAAAAGTTCATGAATGCTTAATTCACACTGTAATTGGTCTGCAGAAGTGTTAGAAAGCTTCTGCTCTTATGTTCTGGGCACCAGCTGGAAGTGCTGTTTTTCTGGATTTGCACAAAATACTTTTGTACTGGTAGAGAACATTTTGTTGTTCTTTGACAATTCATTATTTTCTCATCTATAACCTTACAATTCACACATTAAACAAATAGATTTCTGCCTACTGGAGCAAAATAGTGTGTATACACTTTGTCTTTTGTTTTCAAAGACAGACCTGTCTGTTCTGCTTTAAGAGATCTATTGCAGGGTAGATTCTTTCAGTAGTTTGTTTTTTATCCATAACAAAAGGCAGCGATGCAACCCCCCCCTGTAATTATACATGTATATAGAATATCAGCATCTGATTTTATTTGACAGGACAGTAATGAAAGTTGGTGGCAGAGTCTGCTTCCAATAAGCTTACTCTAGGTTTGGAAAATCAGAAAATGATCTGTATAACTTCTGTAAAGAAAGGATTATTCTTCTCATCTTGCAGCATATTCTGTATTGTATATTCTTTTCTCCTACTTTATAATGATAAAAGATAAAGCACTGAAAGTAACATATACTCACAAATCCAAGTTTTCTGCTGTAGTTAAGCCATGCTATATTCTATACTTATTTACTTTATACTATAACTAAAATTTAAGAGTTTAAGCTACTTCCAGTTATCTCTGTAATTGGAAGAATATGGCTGTGTATCATTTTGGAATGGAATTCATTCCAAAACTTAAATCCTAGTATGATAACTGTAGCTGAAGTGAGTCTCAGCAAAAATTATTTGAAGACTTTTGTTGTCTTCCAAGGCCTTTCCCTGTCAAGGCTCTTCCAACAGATAGCAGTCTTTCTGACTTAAGCGCAATAAATGGTATCCACATCTTTTGGAGAAGTGTTTTATATATCTTTCTTTGTAACAATGTTATAGACTGTGCATCTCTGCAAGAATTGTAGTAGCTATGAAATGCAGAGGTCGCAGACTTCTTAAAGCAAGAAATGTGAAATTATTCTTTTTTAATTACATCTATAAAAATGATAAAAGAGCGGTTTTGCATTTAATTTGTAAACAGTATTTGTCTACTATATATATGCTGCATTTGTGATGAAATCAACTTCAATCAAGGTAATTTACAATAGGGAACTTAGTGTTTTGGATCATATTCATAGAAGCCACATCCTTTGTAAGCAGAGGTGATCTACATTAAGGATTTGCACTAGTGCAAAACCATATAGTTTCACATTCTCCTAATCCACACAGACCCATAAAACTGTAGCGTAGCGTGTTTTGTCTCCTTGAAATAAATTTGACTTTGGGTGGATAAACCTGGAATAAAGACTGAGGGATATGGGATTAGAAAACAACTGTTGCTTCTGGAGTTTGGTACAATAGACTGAAAGGTGAGTCACATTATACCCAATATCCACTACTTGGCTAGGTAAGGCAAGAAACATTGGTAGAGCTATGCCTTTAGCAACATCTGTGCTGGCACTGAGGTCCCCACTGACTTTAAAGCAGCTGATATGTGCAGTGGAAATGCAAATGTTGTCCTTGACCTTACAAGTTAGTTGCTAATTCTTCCCTACTTTGCATACCTCTGTCTTTGAAGTGTGCTATGTCCTACTGGCAGGCTGGTTGCGTGTATGTGTGTCTGTTCCTTGTATGTGCTTGGTATGTGTACCTGGCTATGGGATATAAAGGTTTAAACACTGTATAAAGTAAATTCTCGGTAACTGCAGATAAAAGGCTTATGTTTCTAGTCTCTCACTTAATGTATTTTCTAACATCTAAGGGTAAAATTAGTAAACAGGATTGTCTGAGTTACTGATTAATATAAGTTATTGATGTCTTAGTCTCACTTCCTAAAGTTATATCTTTAGATGATCAGTCACAAAAAGTCTCTTTGCACATATCAATAGTAACTTAAATTCTATGAGCTATTTAATGGGTTGCACAGATGATATCAAAATATTTTTGGTATTGAGGACAGAACACATTTAATAGTGAGGCATCTAAATATGATAAACTGACTTTATTTGGATTGCCTAAAATAGAGCTGAGTATCTAGATTTGAATTTTGTCAGTGTATCAGTGTTAGCATAACACATGTTCATGGAGAGCTTTGCTTTGGGGGAGGTCAGAAAAAAAGCATAAAATTTGATTAGTTTTTCCCAAGCACTTTTGAATGTTATCAGAACAAAAATGTATATGCTTTGAGACAAACAATGGGAATAATTAGTCTCTGGAGTTCAAGAAAAATATCATCTTAAGTAACTATATGGGTGTGTAAGCACAGACATGCAGAGATTACATAGCTATTCCTGAAAAGTCTGCTTATGTCAATAAAAGCAATATGAAAGAAAATTGTGTTTGTCAAATGTAATTTGCTAGATCACCTCTGCTGTAAGACTATCCACTTTTCAAAATTACAGAACATAAATAGTCTAAAGCAATAAAGACAACCATGAAGGCAGCGGCATTACACAGTTTCATTTATGTGCATGGGTGGGGAGACTTGCTAGCAAATCACAAGTTCAATTTTAGAATTCTCTTGCTTATTTTGAAGTAGAACAGATGTCTGAACAATACAAACTTTAACTTCACTCTATGAAATTATTTCGCCATCTTCAGTCTGGAATGAATTTAAATGCTGGTTGTGTGGTGTTTGTTTTTTGTTTGTTTTGTTTTTTTTTTTTTTTCAGAACTGGCTAGATTCTTCGAAGGAAATTAAGAGACAAATTCGAAGTAAGTACTTCTGTAGTCAGATGTTATGCTTCTTTTATTTCCTCACAGAAATATTCTTCATAAACTTAGTAGCCTGGATGTCAACTAAATTGTACACTTACAGCATTAAAAGAATTTATATCTGATAATGACGTATGCAGCCTTAGAACAGAAAGCAAAGCTTCTCTTTCTGTCCACTGTCCAAGGAGGAGAGAAAGAATCACTCAGCCTTGTGCTGTCAAAGTTAATCACTATACTGGGTATGACCCCAAAATTTTCCTGTGTTGTATGTGACTAATAGTTGATCTTTTTGCACCCTGAAACAGTAGATGTTTTTCTAGTTTGTGATGATATTTGGGTTATGGAATGGAGAATGTCATCTTGCAAAGATGGTTGTGGTTGTTGCTATAGGACTTTCTAACTTGAAAGAGTCACCAGAAGAACATGAAACTATAAAAAGAGAATCAATACATCTTACAGAAAATGTATATTTTTCAATCCTGATCAGTCCAGCATTGTTTTTTTTGACGTGTCCCATCATTTCCAGAATGGAAATGGAATAGAGAGCATAATTTTTGAATGTCTTGCTACAATGCTTTTCAGACTGAATCTGTGTAAGAAGTCTTTCTACTTCCTATACTCAATACACAAAGAGTAATTTATTTTACTCTGCATAAAACTCTGTCAAAGCTCTTCACTAGCCAGGTAGCTTTTGTAGTAGATAGGGGAGTGAAGGGAGAGTAAATTTAGGAAATACTCTTTGTGAATATATATGTCTTAAAATAAGTAGCCACTAGGAAGTGCTAGATAGCCCTTGCCCTTACTGAAGTTCTTGTCATTGCTTTACTCATTTGTGGCCAGTGCAGCAGAGGTTTTTTTTGTTGTTGTTTTGTTTTTGATGGAAACCTTCTTTCATTAGTGCCTGGTAGGAAATGTAAGTGGGGAGGAGATGATGATGATAAGATTTACATGTCTACACTTCCAACACAACAAGAATTTAAGTTATTTAAGAAACTGACTTTGAAGTCTTTTGAACAATGTGATCCAGTGGGAGCACTCGTAATTAAGAACAGCAGTGTGTTATTTGCAATGATAAACAGATGGTTTCTTTACTATTGTTAACTTCCTATTTTAAGGTAATACTCACATTTTTCCAGAAATTGTAGTGGCATTAATCCGGCTTTCTTTAGACTTTTCCCAATTGATGAATGCCTTACTGGAAAGGGGTGGTTTATATTTTCAGTAAAGAAATGAAAATGACAAAAGATTCTTTGGAAGCTTTTTTTTAAATTAACATGCTCTTGTATAAGCAAACTAGACCTATTAAAATAGAAATATGCAAGTAGAGGCCATCTTTTAATTAAGGAAAAGTTACTGGTGTTGTAACTCTTTATTCTGCAGGTCTTCAGTAAAAACCTGTTAGTTGTCCAAGTAAGTGGGCTAAAGGCTGTTTTGTTTGGATTTAACATTTGACAAAAGATTGAGGACACTGATACTTTTTCTTATTGTCTTCTGTAGTGATCTGCATGCTGTGTAACCTACAAGTGTCATGAATCTGAAGTGTAGGAACTGACCTGAAAATTTTTTGGATGCACTACACAACATTTTTTAATACTGTATAATATATACTACAAAAAATATTTTAAGGGGATGTGATTTAAATTAGGCATCATGACTGGAATTTTTTCTCTGGTCTGTAGGACTTCAGAGTTGATAGGCATAGTATATAAGACAAACAACCAAGAACACCATTTTAAGGATTTTTAAATGAAACTTGCTTACACCAATTTGCAAGTAATCAGCATACTGTTAGCTGTGTTCCTCATAATCAGTGTGTTAACGTTTCCAGATATTGGAATGTACTGCAAAAACAAATTTTATTCCTGAACTACATGAGTATCAAGTAATGAGGCTTTTCTTTGTTTCAGGTTTAGTTCTGAATACATTTGGTTTTTGAATCAAGAATGGAAATCTTAGGTGCAAAAATACATAGTAAAACCTACTAGTCCATTTGAACATTTGAAGAAAGTAATTTCTCTTTCTCTTGTACAGCACAAACTGAAGTGCTAGCATGCTAGATAAGCGCATCTAGACAAATACATTAATGTGAACACACAAATATGACAAATTTGGAAGTGGAGTTCAGCATATCCATTTGTGACTAAGTATTTATAAGAATCTCTGTCTCTCTTACATGCGAACAATATCAATACTCTGCACATTGGGCATGTATGTACAACCTGTGACTGGGGGAGACAAAATAAGAATCCCATAGTCTCCCCCAAGTCATGTTCTGCATCAGGCCGTCTCTTGCTAAGTCGGGGTCCTAAGGCCTCCTATGTGATCTCTCACTTGTTCAGGTTGGCCTTTGACTGGGCAATTATGTTGGATCTCAGCAATTACTGATGTTACTTCGGCTAATGAACTTGATCCACAAATTACTGGCTCTGTTCTCAAGGCTATGAGGGTGGCAAAAAGCTTGTTTGCTTTCAGCCAGCCTGATCTCTTCAGGAAAATTAATTCTTGAGTTTTTTCAATTCATGTAATTGGATATCCACTGGCATGTGTTAAAACCTCTAATTAATTCAATCAGGAACAGGTTGGGTAATTACATTTCTGTCACTATCTTCTTGAAAATTACTACACCTGAAATGGATTCAAGCTTTTGCAAAACTGAGAATTTTAGCTTGGATATAGTGATGGTAGGAGCAGTAGCAACTGACCTTGGAATAGTGAAATCCCAGACTTCACAAAGAGTGTGGTGGTTCACCCTTATATGAAACTTAATTTGAGAATTTATCTGTGTGTGATGTACGTGCAGTTCGTATGGAACACATGATGTTCCACTCAGTTTTGTCTGTGGGTATTTTCATTACTCTCATTCTCAGTGTAACAGGGTTGAATAAGTAAACTACATAAACCTGGCTTCATCATAGCATTAACTGTGGTTGAAGACCAATCTTTGTCTGCAATTTAAATGTCCACAGTCATTTCATGGATAAACATTAGAGATGTGAATGTATAAGCCACCAGTTTTGGGAAGCCTAATTATTTGCTCTTGTTGTTTAGTTGAAGTTATAGACCTTCTCACAAATTTTGCAACTATAATTTATACTCTTCCAAATAAACATTTAATTTCCATGCTGTGTGAAATAGTTGCTTAAATTCAAGTTAATATCAATTAAAGATTGTATCAATTAAACCTATTTCCAGTCTGCAGCATGATTAGTATTGTTATTGCAAATATAAAATTCTATGATAAAATACAGAAATTCCCATACCTCATATCCTGTCTCTTTTATTTTACAAGAAATGGGGAGTATTTAGATGTTCTGAGGGAAGAATAGACGGGTGTAGGGGTGAGGTTTTGTGCATTCTCACTTGATAAAGGACATATTTGACTGTTTTTTGCTATTGAAGTTAACTAAAGTTTTCTTACTGTCTTTTGTCAAGAGAATGCTTATTTAGCCAGAAAGATTCTAGGAGCTCATCATTGTACCTGTGTTGTCCCAAAACTGATATTTCATTTACCTGGCCAATACACCAATATACACACAGAGCAGAGGTGTTCTATTGAATATTTGCACAGATATGGGTGTCTGTCCCAAGACAGCACACCAAAGCTCCAAATCAGTGGTTAGTTATACATAAAACATGAACATATTCATCTTTCTAATACATATGCATTGTTATTCTATTAAATGATTGGTTTAGATTTCTTCATCTAGAATGCAAACTAGAACGCCTGCTCAGTTCTTTTCTCTGCCTTTATCTTTTGAGTAGGTGGTATAATTGGGGTAGGTGGTCCATGGGTCAGTGGTCACAATTCACCTTGCCAGAATTAACGTTCCCCTAGTTTCTCTGTACTTTCGGCAAGTTCAAACGGTTCTTCATGGATTACTGACTGAACTAGTAATATATCAGTTAACCTTCAGCTTTTAACAATCACAGCCTGCTTATCAGACAAAGGTACATTATAGGTATTTCTTGTCTGGCCTTAGACCAGCAGGGGTAGGGCTACACGATGGACTTTTGCAGCAGCATGACAACTTGATTCATATCACATTTTACATTTGGTTTTACTGTAACACCTAGTATATGATTAGTTTTATCTAATCTGGGTTAACTGTGTCCACCTAAGGCAATTGCACTTGTTTTCTGAAGGAGACAGGCGCTTTCAGGAGGGGAGTGAGTGCATTTTGGAATGGGTGCCTGAGAGGGGAACCAAACCAGCCTTTGCAAATACCCGGTTTTTTTCCATTGGCTATAAAGGGAGTCAGTGGTGTCTTGTGTAGAGAGCAAAATTTCATCAGTCTAGGGTTGAATGAAACTATGTCCACTGGCATCAAAAAAAGGTAATGGTGATGGGGATAGAAAAGTTATTTTCTTTTTAGAAATGAGTGATTAACTGAAGGAGTGAAGACAGAAAACTTCATTTTCTTCTTGATTCAGTTTAGAGGGGGTTGAGGGAAATCCTCTGTAATTCTATGGCAGTGGATTAGAACAGATGAAACAGTACAATAGGTAAGGCAGCTGGTGGCAACTCTTGAGCTACAAGTTTAAACCCTGCTCCTTACTCATATTGAAGACTGCTCTCAACATCCTCTTGTTTATGGGCATCTAGTCATTCAGATTGGAGAACTTAGAAACAGCCAATGGAATACCAGCTTTGTCTTTAAGACATATGTAGCCAACAATTAAGGTAGTTCTGGGGACGAGATGGATTTTGGACATTGGTTCTATGGTATGTTCTGCAATACAGCCTAAACATCTTAATTGCTCAGGAAAGAGGATGATATAGAAGGACAGTGATATAGTCAAATATGTATATTTTCAAATTACACAATAGACCAAATGATGATAAATTCATAAATGCAATTCTGTGAGAATAATATATCACAAGTTCAGAATTTTGCAACGCAGTGTACTAAAATATCTAAGAAATTTAAGGTTTGCATTTAAAATGCTGAGGGAAGTTAGAGGTAATTAAGGAACAGGCTTACATTTTAAATGTACAACTTTGGCTGTCTGATTTTAATGCTAACAAAACATGGTTAAGCTCAGGCATCAAAATATGGGGGTTAATTTATTCAGGATCACTTTATGTTACCCATCTCTTTTATGTAAATAACTATACATCTGTAAAAATTGTAGCTAATTTCAATCTAAGCAAATTACACTGGAATTGGTAAAGCTCATAGTTGGTGAAGAGAAATAAGCACCTGTGCTAGGGAAGAGTTGTCCTGCAGAAGTGCTCCTGTGTGTTTCCTAATGATAAAGAATGATTTTGCAGTTTGGAGATGTCTGAGTTTGAGAGCTGAATCTTGTTAGTCCACCTAGGGCTGGCTGGACTCTGGGGTGTTTTTTTATATATTTTTGAAAATGTGGACTGGATATAGATCTTATTTATTTGATTTTCCTGAAGGTAACTTAAGCAAAATTATCGAAGAAGTAATTTTCTTAATTTTATGGGATTTTTTTTTTACATCTGTCTGTGAGCAGTGTATCTGTTCTAGTCACACAGTACCCAAAAAATGTTAGCTGAGACAGAGGTATCATCAGAAAAAGCCTTTACTGGGAAAAAACAACCCTCACTGATTTCTCAGTTTGAATGGGATGAATCATGTTAATTGTATGCTGCTAGCTGGTTGGTTATATTGCATTCTTTTTCTCTAAGAATGTGCCTAAAGTTGCAGCAGAAGCATTTTTGAGGTAACAAGCTGGCTAGAAAAATTTTTGACATTTCTATAGCCCATATTATTAAATATCAAAACAGAGAGCCTTATCAGGAACAGAATGTTAAATATCAGATTATTGTTTTTCTTTGTTTTGGTCCCCAATTCAAAGTGCCAGTTATAGTGTGCATTATTGTGTGAAGACAATTATGTTTGTATGCAACCATTCTGTGGCTATAAACAGTATGCTGTAGTGACAAGTTTAAATATAGACTGTGCACATTGTAATATACTTGCTAGTCTATATTCAAGGGATAAATGTGCTTTCAGTAATCAGGCAGTATATAAGGTCACCAACTGTCCAGAAAATATTTAATAGAAAGTCAGCTACAACATTTTTTCTATGGATTAGCTATGGGAAGTAGTATCAGTAGACACTGACATTTTTCACATAGATTCAGAGGATTTATGCTCTTTTTATTTGAAATAATTATATCTGAAATAATAATAAATGTCTGAAAAAACAAAATAATTTTTGAAGTGTTGAAAGACATTAGAAATTTCAATACCAAGGATCTCTTCACTTTTAACAGCTGTGAAAATTTAAAATAGGGTTTTGTTTAGAAAATAAACAAAAATGTCAGCATGCTTTTATAGCATAATATTGGAAATGGCATTCCAGTCTTTTTTTGTTATTGTTGAAATACATATTTTTTCAAAGCATGATTTATCTGTATAAGACAGATCTTAAAAATTGTTTACTGTCCAAAATTCATCATTAGCAAGCTGTATAAAATGATTACCTTTTTTTACCAAAGATAATTTTTGCTAGGTCTTTCCCCAAAATATTATTTGCATTAGGAGAAAAAGGATGAGAGAAGGACAAAAATAGCTACTTAATTGTTTCAAAAATATTTTTATTTCTTTGCTTATCTAGCTTCATCATTTTTAGCAGATCTACATTGTAGTGTTACTTTACTTATATTTGGCAAGATATGATAAAGCTCAGCTGCATTTGCTTTCAAGCAGCATGCAAAACCAAATTATTAAATTCTTTTCCTAGAATCTTATTTTGGGTTTTTTTTTATTACATATGTATGTCTGCATTGTACTTAATAAAATCTGTTTGAATTAGGAAAGTTCTACACTTTGTCAAGTTATTAGTACTTTCCAGTGAACATATTCTTCTTGCACATAGTGTTAGAATACTGTTACAGTAACCCTCTGAGAATGTATTTTCATTATTGATGAGTGACTTCAGCTTTCAAATCTTAAAAAATTATTTAAAACTAGAGCTATGACTTAAGGCAACATTTTGTGCTTTGCCAAATTATGGATTTAGTTTTAAGCATGCTTTTGCTTAAAAAAAATGCATGTGGTGTCTTAACAATTCTAACACATTAAAATTTAAACTTAAAATAGCATTGCTACTGTAGTTGTTAATGGTATTGTTCCTCAAAAATTATTTTAAAGGAGGAATAGCTAATGTTTTTTTGTCTTCTATGCATTCTGTATTAATAGGAATAATGTACTTATTATCTTTTTGTTGTATACAACACAGGCCTCATTTTGACATCACATGTTCATAGTTATTGTACAGGCTTTCAAACAGTTTAAACAGGAGGAGGCCTTGGAGGAGTTGGAAATAAACAGAAATTCAGTGCAAGTGTCTTTGAACACAGAATATATTTAAAGTGTTAATATGTTATGGTAGTTTTCAAATTAAAAATGTCTTCTGATATTTACATAACTTACTGTAAAACATGGTTTAAAAATAATTTGTAACATGCTAATCTTTCACTGTATGTGTATATGGGTCACTACCTGATAATGACAGTAATCTATGCTTCTTACTGCTATACTGTAAAAAGAGGGGAAAAAACTTTCTTCAAGATTTCAGTGTTCTAAAACTGAAATGACTGCCTAACATTTTTCAGTAAGGTTATTTCTTTGCTTGCTTCAACTTGTTTGAGATTAACAATTGGATATTACCCATGTTTAGGTTTACCTTGGATATTCACCTTTAATGTGAAGTTTTATCCCCCTGATCCTTCACAGTTGACTGAAGACATCACTAGGTATGCGTAGTTTCTAATTTTAAACTTAAAAATTACTATCTAACTTGAAGGCCATATAAAATTTCCTCTTCAGTTTCTGGATGCCATAACAGGTTTGGCTGTTACTGGTTTATTGTCAGGCTGCTGCTTTGCTTTATTATATGGCAAATAAGGGTGTGGGGGTATTTGATATTAACAGCGAAACTCAAACAATCCAAGGTACTTCAGCAATAATCTACACTTGGTTGGCGAAAATGTAGTTTTACACATCTGCATTAAATAAGTGTAGGTAAATTCTACAATAAATAAAAAATGGAATAAATTATGTATGAAACACAATAAAGCCTGAAAATAATTCTCTTCCAAAGTTCTCAGATAGAAAATACTTAGATGCAGTGGATACTAGGCACCTAAAAAGTATCATTGCAAGACTAATACAGCCAGTGGGTAGGGTGCGGGGAATTGACACTCGTTTTTTCAGGGGTTACAGAAAACCTAACCATTTAGTTTTGGTTTGGAGTTAGCTGACTGCTGAGGGAGGATATATGTTACCACACATCACATCAGATCAGTCTTCTGCATAAAATAATGAGCTACACACTTGTGTAGTTATCTATGTTACTACAAATAGTCTAAGGCATTTAGTATGCAGAGTAATTAAAAGAAGCTGTCTGTGTTTTCTTTGAAAATTTTCAGCAAGTTGGTTGGCTTTTCAATTGTGTGTTCAGCTGATAAAAGCATTTTTATGGTTATAGCTTAGAGCTAAATTCCTTAAAATTTTAAGATTCACTTGTAAACGTTTTGGGTTTTTTTTATTATTATTATTTATTTACATTAAAATCTGTGCTAGGATAGGATGTCTACTGATTGTTAACTTATTAAACTTAGAAGACTGCATACAGTACCTGAAATATTAAATTCTAATACATACATGGTTTAAGGAAGGGAATTATGGATTCAGTACTAAACTGGATTTCTTTTGTGTATTACATGACTTGATTAGCTTGTGAGCTGCAAGGGATAAAAAAGTTAGAATTTTAAAGTCAAAGGAAATACGTACGTTTTTATTTGTAAACCTTAGATATCTGTGGGCTACAACGTGAAATGAAGGAGTTACTAAGTCATCTTTTGTTATAAACTAGATACAGTTTTTCATTCATTTGTATTGGAAATCAGAATTTTTCCTGCTGTTCACATTGTTTATGAAAGTAGTATCAACTCTTAAAAATGGAAGTGAAATGTATTGTGTGGCAATAGTGTTCAAATAATGTAAGGTGTAGCAAATTATTAATCCGTTGGCTTATTTTAAAATATGCTTATGTGATTACATGCATCTCGATAAATTCTGCCATATCTCTCAAACTGGCTGTTGGTAACACTTTGCCTGTTCCTGGTTTTGTATGGTTTTTTCCCTTTCCTTTTTCTTGCAGATATTTCTTGTGCCTACAGCTTCGTCAGGATATTGCTTCTGGTCGACTGCCATGTTCTTTTGTGACTCACGCCCTCCTTGGTTCATACACCCTGCAGGCTGAGCTGGGTGATCATGACCCGGAGGAGCATCGCAGTGACTATATCAGTGAATTCCAGTTTGCACCCAATCAAACTCAAGAAATGGAAGAGAAAGTAGCTGAGCTACACAAAACACACAGGTGTGTCATACAGTGGGATTGAATGAAACCATGCTTTGTCAGTCACTTTCATGTCAATTCTCTTAAGAGTATGTGAAAAACTCCTATGCTGGCATTATTGTTACTTTGGAAATCTTTTGCTATGTAACTAGAAGCTCTTACTTTCCTGGGCTTAAAAATTTCAGTTTGGAAATAGTAGCTTCACTAAGATCTCAGAAGAGAACTTTTGGAGAAAGAATTTTTATCTGAGCATATGAATTAGTGTTTAAGCAACATATTGCTAAAATATTTTGAAAGAGTCAAGGTGGAAACCTCTGCTGCTTTGAAAGAACACTTCCCCTTTAGGGCAAAAATGCTACTGATACCTTACAAACTGAGGTTTTTCTATGTGTCTGAATTCCAGGATTCCACTCAGTTTTGATTGTCAGTTCTTTTGTCAATAAACTCAAGACTTATTCAATGGTTTTAGGGGCTTGACTCCAGCGCAGGCGGATTCCCAGTTCCTAGAAAATGCTAAGAGACTCTCCATGTATGGAGTGGATTTACATCATGCCAAGGTATTGGTGATTGGTTTTGGTTTTGTTTTGGTTTAGGATAGAAATGCTTAGTATTAAAGAACATAGTATATATAGATTATTTAAAAAAATTCATACACTAAATTCTTAGCTATAAGCCTTTTCTCTTTTACAATAATTACTCAGTTAATAGCTCTAGCATACTTAGAATTTATTTTAAGTCTAAGTTTATTTAATGCATAGATGTATGTGCAGCTTGGAAATAATAGGTTATTGAAAAGAGCGGCTAAATACGTTTTAAATGTCAGAGTTTTGATGTCAAGGAGACGTGGGGCCATAAAGTAAAGCCTAAAAGAACATGTAATTGTCTCTGTAATACCATGACAGTTAAAACTGGGGGTGGTGGTGCTTTTTTTTAATACTTCTTCTGAGTAGGTCAAATCAAATCTACGTTTCTGGTGGGATTTTTTCAGTTTAAAACTTAACAAACCAACTAAACAACTTCCTCCCACTTCCTCGCACAAATCCAGTCTCAAGTCATTAGGAAAATTAATGCATCATAAGCATATCAGTCCTGTATTTAAAAAAGAAAACTAAGACTTTTAAGTGCTGGAGAAACATTGTTTAATTCTGTTTCATCTGGAAACATTGTGCACTTGTTTTTGCAATTTTCCATAGACTCTTTCCTGTGTTCTATTAGAAACACTTGAAAGAAATACACTTAAATTTTTATTCACGTGTATTAACTACGTCTGTAACATTCATTTTTTAATACAAATGTGGTGTGGCACTTCACTTGGTCTGTAGTGTTTAAGGAACTTAGATTTTTAGAGTTTTATTGGAGCTTTCTTTCACCATAGTGAAGTAACTGCAAGCATTAGAACTGCCAGAATCCGCTTGCAGCTGTTAGTTATGCCAGTAAGCCACTTTTTAATGACAGCATCAGCATTTTCTGTAGTTGATTTGTTGTTGGTGAGGACATGAGATTCTGCTGTAATGTGTAGTGGTAGAGTATAGCGAAGCTTTATCAGTAAGTGATGAGTTTTGTAGCCTGTAAGACTTGCATCAAACACTGTCAATGGAACACAGTGCTCAGAAACCTGGCCCACCAGCCCATGGACTGAAATCATTATGTTGACATTTTCAGCCAACTATCCATTACTTCCTGTATCTTTAGTGGAGTAGTAGGTAACCATGATCACCAGTTTGTTCAGGCTTTCACTGACTCGTTTTAAGTTGGAAGGGTCTGGGTTTGATTTTTCTTCTTTTAATATTTGTTGGAATTATTGTTAGCAAACCTGCCATACCTCTCCTTGCTTGTAAGTTGTTGGCTTAGTCCCTATTGCCAGAATCTTGAAGAACTTCCAAGAACTGTGGCATATGCAGATAGAGGCCTGCCAAAGCCATTACTTAAGTTTTTCCAGTAAAAATAATATACTTGGCTATTTCTGCTTTAAGAATCTCATTGTCAAGGTCTTTCAGGTTTGAATATGAAACAAGTCCCAGTTGCATTATTCTCTCAAGGTATGCCAGCAATAAGTACTTGTTTGGAATGTTGTTAAACTGATTTTTATGAAATTGTCTCATACATGATAGGATTCGGAAGGTGTGGATATTATGCTGGGTGTATGTGCTAATGGACTGCTCATTTACAAAGATAGACTCCGGATCAACCGCTTTGCTTGGCCAAAAATTCTGAAGATTTCCTATAAGCGAAGTAATTTCTACATCAAAGTCAGACCAGCAGAAGTAAGTAGCACCTTTCTGTCTTGTTTCTTTTGTGAGATCATTTCTATCCAGCAACAAGAAAACATCCTCATTTTTTTTTCCCAGATGTCCTCACAGGCTTATGTTGGATTCAAGCAGAACTTAAGAACACTTTATTTTCCTCTTCAGATTCTAGTGATAGTATTAAACACTTGTCTTGATGCAAATCAAGAAGAAAATCTATTTTCTTTTGTTCATAGATGCCATCTTGTAATTTTTTTTTTTTTTTACGGGGAAAGCTAGTTAAACTGGCAGTGTTCTTATTGTCTATACAAACTTGCAGTCCTGGGAGACAGCCAGCTTCTCTTCCTCTTTGGGTATAATTGTTCACTAAATGCCAACACATCTAGTTGTATGAGCGTAACCGAAGGCTTGAGTTGTCCTGTAGGATGTTATAATTCTCTGTTAGTTGCTGTGGAAATAGTAGATCCAACTTTCTTTTCAGATACCATTATAAGTTTGTGGGAGTTGCTAAAGGAGAGGGGGTTACGTTTTGAACACATTGTATCTGGAAATTTAACAAAAAGCAAAATGTCAAACACTAATGCTTTCTTAGATAATACTTTAAAATGTTTGAGGTAGCTTTTACTGTATGAATAAATAAAACAAAAGAGAAGTCTCTAAATGCCAATAGTACAATACTAACATTGTAGTTTTGGAACACAGATGTATTGTATTGCACTCACTAATGGTACATAGATGTAATATTTTTGCTAAGAAAATGCTATAGTGAACTGCATGAGGTAAGCCTAACACTGCAGTACAGGTTTCAGACTTATTAAATCCAAGGAGAGTGTGCAGTACAACCTGCAGTACAATTACTTCATGCAGTTTAAAAATAAATATATTGGGTAGCTAGTCAGAAAATCAGCAAGGAACACTAAAGTATTATTGGATTTTTCAAGAGTCTTTACTACAGATAGGAAGTGATAATGTGATAATTACCCATCATGACTAGCCTGCCAAGTATAATTTTATTAAAAGGCTGGAAATTGATGGGTTTTTATAAAATCTTATGAAGTCTCATGACAGGAGAATTACAGCTTGTTACAGTAGTGAAACTATCTGAACTCTGCCTGCTAGTTAATAGCTAGCTTAAGGAAATGGGTTAATTTGTTTGTTGATTCTTTCCAGCTGGAACAGTTTGAGAGTACTATTGGGTTCAAGCTGCCAAACCATCGGGCTGCTAAAAGGTTATGGAAGGTTTGTGTGGAGCACCATACTTTCTTCAGGTAAGTGATAATTCTCTGCTTCCCCCACTTTGCCAGGTATGCTCATTATCCTTCTCTTAAAGGACATGAGGAAAGTAGAGAAGATTTCCCCCTCTTTGCCCCTGATATCTCAGTCCAGTAGTACCTCTTAGACAGAAGACACCCTAACAGTCATTCACCCCAAATTACCAATTCTGAAAGTCTCAAGTCTGCTTTATTTAAACTTTCAGAGTGCTAAAAGGATGGAACTAAACTAGTGATCAAAGACTCGCTGAGAGGTGAACTCTTCAGAGCAACCATCTAGAAAGCCACTATATTCCTTCACCAGAAGCTCTCAGGGCTTAACAGTAATCTTCATTCACTTCACTTTTCAGATTATTCTGCTGAGTGTAAATGCTTACAGCTGAATTGTTCCTTATTTATAAACTGGGCTGAGTTCACAGTCGTTCTTTAAGGAACAGAGAATCACTTTAAAAGCAGACTACTATTTGTTTATGTAGTAATCCTTAACTGTCTCTGCATTTTTTCACCAGCAACTGATAAACATAAAATTCTGAATTGGTCATTGAAACTATGGTCTATTTGTAAATGAGCATTTTAACAGTAGGCCACAGAGTTGTTCCTTTTTCTACTTTCTCCATTGAAAAGGAATTTGAAAAAAATCTTCCTTTGACTTTTATAATAGCACAAACTCCGTGAGGGAGTGCATGTGCCCTATGCAGCCTAAGGGTCACAGATGTAGGTTGAATCTCTTATACAGTGAATAGGCATTGAATCTGAGTTTCTTGCTTCAAATGAGCACAGTAACTAGGGTATGTTAAAGGTAAGTTTTCTCCTTCAGTAGCCTGTTATTTTAGTTTTAAAAAGCAATTGTGTTTTAAGGTATATGCAATCCTGTTGCTGCATATTTGTCTAAGCTAAGTATACTTGCTAGACTGAGACCTTCAGAGAACTTGGAGACCATGAGACCCAAGTAGTTCATTACTGGAACTGTCTCATTGGATGGTTTTCAGTATTTTCATTGAATGAAGAATATTCTTGAATAAAGTGTTAGACTTTGTGCTGAGATTGGCAGTCTCAAAATACTTAATTTAGAAGCACTTCTTTTTTAAATCCTGATCAAAGGTCTTTGTTTCATGTTTGATAGAATTTATTAGTTAAGTTTTTTAAGATATGTAGTCCACCATTCTATTCCTCTTCAAAATTCTAAGTCTGCTTTGGCTGGTGATGTGTGTTACCACAAATAACATGCAGTTCTGTCTGCAATGAAAAGTTTATCAACACTCTTCAAATAACTCATGCAGTGATTTTCTTTGGGAAACTGTATTTCCTAATTTTATAGTAGTAAAATGGACCTGAATAGGGAAAACCCAAATCTTATGGAAGTCAAAAATCCTAAACTGAGAGCTACCATTTGGAAATACAAAAAATTTCGGGAGTGCTAATACGTATTAGATAATCTTACTACAGAAATTCTGACATAATAAAAATAATTGGATTTTATTCCAATCAGAAGTGGCTTTTCCTAACCAGGAATGACATTATAACGAGAATTATGTAACAAATACTTGAACCGTTCTGTAAAATCCATATACTCCACTGATGTCGTCAGACAGAAAATCCTTTGAACCTCTCATCCTGATTTAAAAACAGTAAAATAAATCCAGCTCTATTTTTCTCCAAAGATAAAAAGCAGAAAGCAATTGCTACAGTCCAAGAGACTGTAGCTCTTTCAGAATTTGTGTAAAGCTTGTGTATGATACCTCAGTAGATTGTATTCAATTTAGATGTACATTTTTAGCTTCCCGATCTCTTAGCATGCCCTATATAACATGGTAAGATTCCTTGTGTTGTCTTTTACAATGTTTCAGTTTTTCCAAATAATTACATTAAGATCCATCTTCTTACAATTTATGGGAAATTCAGCCAGCATATAAAGTTACTTATAAAAACTTGTAATGAACTATATTGAAAATGACAGCCAAAAGGCACTGGATTCACTTGTATCAGCTCAACTTTATAGGATTCCAGTATCGTGTTCAAAGAGCAACAATCTACTTTAAGATATACAGTCAGACTATGTATCCACATTAATCTTTTGAGGTAAACTTAGTCTGCAACTCTGGATCTTAACCAATGGCTGGACAAACCTGCTTATAATTCTGCTTTATGATGTTTTATTTGAAATTTTCATGATTGTTTCTGAGTCTCCCCAGAATATCTTACAATGGTAAAAGCATAGTCTTCAATTATTTTATATACTTAAGCTTGTAATACAAAAAATCCATTCAAATGCCCTTAATCAGGAAGTAATTAGTTCTCTTGTTTTTTCCACGTTAAAAGATTAAAAGTTTATCTCAGCAGGGTGGAAGATAAAAATGGCAGTTAATGCTGTAGCCTTGCCAAGACTGGAAAATAAAGAACAGAAAGAACCTTGGAAAAACCCTGTTAGCCTTCTTCCTCTTAATGCATAATGCACTCTTTCTTGGAAATAATGTGGAGAAATGAATTGTCACAAAGATTGCATAAAGCTGTTTTATAGAAGCACTGAAAGTGAAGCTCCAGATACTTGTGATTTTTAAAAGTGGCCTTAGTGTAGAAGGGTGGATTTGTCTGTCTTGAATTCTATTTTCTTTAAAAATGTGTTGGAACAGAGCAGGATTCAGGTGCATGTGTATGCATCTTAAGTATGCAGGATCGGATCCTTCTGGCTAGCACTCTGACAGAGCCATGAACATCCTCCCTTAGAGAACCTTCTACCTAGCTCACTGTTCTTTTTGCTAAGTATCTGACGATCCTTCTGTTTTGCTGATACCTTTAGAATGACGGGAAGTTTTCAGAACCCACCACTGGATACTATTTTAACGTATGCTGGATCGGATTCCACTAACACAGATATTCCCTGTGCAAATGCTTCAAAAGTGTACAACAAAGTCAGCATACTTTTAAGTTTCGCTTGTCCATCTGTGCCATCCTAAGTACAAACGGCACAGTAGTTGCCAGTTCTGCTTGAAAGCAGCCGATACCCAGTGAGCTTCTCATTCTTTGCAGATCCTCAAATCAAAAAGCTCTATCTGTAATAGTCTGATGGTTTTCTACAGAGGGAGAATAGGCCATGGAAATTGCCATGCTGGGTGAGCATGTATTTGCAGCACTACGTTGGTCCAGGAAGCAACATCAAAGACCTTTCTAGAGAAGCTGAGACTGGGAAGAGTTCCTGCAGTGGTGACTGTTTATCCTATCAGCGAGGATGGCACTGGAACAAACAGTACCCTCAGTGTTGAAGTTGACAACTCGGGTTTCAAAAACAAAGAACAAGCAATGAGGGTTATATCAATAAGAGCCTGAAGTCCTCAAACTGAAGGAAATTCAGGGAGGTATAGAGACCCTGTCTCTTCTCGTGTGATGTCAAAAACTGGTGGAACAAAGCAGAACCCTCATAGCAAATTCTGCCACATTGTTGCTTGGACTTTGACATTGACTCTAACACTTAGGTACAAGCATACATAGCCAGCGCAGAAACCAGCACTAATAGTACTTGTAACTGAATCTTTTTCACTTTTTTCACAATATGCTTTTTTTTCCCCTGCTTATATCCAGTAAACATCAACTTACATAAATCTATAAATGACATTGTAAAGAAGCTAGACTCTGAATCCAGCTTGTTCAACTTCTTACTGTTGGGTTTACTGTCCAGCCTCAATCTTTTTTTCACTTGCTGCAGCCTTCTATGCACCTTTGAGATACCATTCCCTAACTTTGAGGAATAGCACCTGCTGTATTGGTACCTCAGAATATAGGAAAGACAGTGGAAGTAGGATGTATAGTTTGTATTATAGTTAACTTTCTAAGGAGAGGTGTCTGAGAGGTATTCTACATGGACCTATAATGGCCTCAGCTTTCTACAAAAAATGCAGTTTAACCAAGATGGCACCAAAAGATAAGGATGCTTAGTCATACTGTGGAAAATGTGATGGTTATCAGCATCACTTCAACTCCAATTGCAAATAATGAATAACATGCATTGTTTTAGAAGTTCTTCTCAGAGCTTATAGTAGAATCCTTTCTTGGGGTGCTTAAGTCATACATGGTGAACTAAAGTTGAAATAAAATAGCTTTAAAGTACTTCATTAAATACATAAAATAAAGCCTTTTTAACTGACTTTCCCCATATTTACTTTTCAGACTTGTATCACCAGAACAGCCTCCAAAAGCAAAGTTTTTAACCTTGGGTTCCAAGTTCCGCTACAGTGGTCGTACACAAGCACAGACACGACAGGCTAGCAACCTCATAGACAGACCAGCTCCCTACTTTGAGCGCACTTCAAGCAAACGTGTTTCCAGGAGCCTTGATGGAGGTGTGAAATTTGACGTATTTCTTCAGTGTACTGATTACATTATGGGATTTCTTTGGTGTAATTATTACATTATGTGTTGTCTCTCTGATCTGACCAATATTCAAAAATGTTGACATTATGGCTGTCCAGAATGTCAGTTGACAAATTTATGAATTTCAGTTTCTGATGGGTGACATCAGGAGTGGCCACTTTGGTTACTTGTCAGTTTTCAGTGAACAAAACAGTAAGTCCCTGCCTAAATTGTATGGCACTGCTGTGAATTTATGGATGATTCTATATTGGACATGTAGCATCTGTGTTCACTACTCACATCTGTTTTACATGATAGGCATGCACTATATGCCACTGATTAGAATTGTTTGGTCAGTGGCGTCTTTCGGGCTCTGGGTTGGCTTTGTAAAGTCAAGGCATATGGAAGTATTACAGAAGATTTCTAAATTAATTAAATTTATATCAAAGTTGTGTTCATTAGAGCTGCTTAATTTAATTAATTCTCCTGTATTTCATTGCTCCTATTTTGACTGAGCCATTCATCCTAATTTAAAAAAAAAAAAAGCCATCCTGCTCACTAATCCTATTATGCTGAATCAAATAAGAAAAACAGAATTAAGGCCTTTCACTGTCTTGTGCTTTGACTATATTCAAATATATATATATTCAGTATTTTCCCCCTTCCATTTTTCATAAGCATATAGGGAAGAAAAGTCTTACTTTCACTGAGCTATTGTTTCTGCAGCACCAATTTTGCTAAGGTTCTGGAATAAAACTACTGTGACAGTTATATCCGTACCTATATTGCATGAAAACAGTCCTCACAAAATAGTGAATTTCCACAAAACACTGTTGTCTGTGTGTCTCTTTTGTCATGGTGATTTACAGTCACAAGAACAGTACCTTCAATTTGCCTTCCAAGACTAATCAGAAACTTGATAATTAAATACCTGTACCTGAGATTGTGAGGTTTTTTTCCCCTGGCATAGTAAGTGCCCATTATATGACACAGGTACATTGCTGTTCGCATCAGTGCAATGAGAACCGTAGACTTCTTGCAAAGCCAAGAAGCTGAAAAATACTGTATTACTCAGTAACTAACCCGTATTGCTCATTGCTGATATCACCATCAAATCATTTTGTTAAGAAATCTTAAAAACAAAATGTTCCAACTTACGTCAATTAACCAAAATTATTTTCTTCTCTAATAGCTCCCATGGGTATCTCAGACCAAAGTCTGCTAAGAGACTTCCCTACTACTGGAGCACAGGCTGCTGGAGATAAAATCATTGACATTGAAGCTGCTGGTCAGGCCAAGTTACAAGAAAGTGGCAGAGAAGAAGATGGAAGCCCAGTCAAAACTCCACAATTAGAATTGACTCAGGATGGAAAGGTATGGCTTACTTTCATACCAAAATTATTTTTCACATAATGTGTGTCTATTTGTGGTTATTTAGTGTCTATCACTTCTGAGCATCATACAGAACACCATATTAAAATATGAAAGGAAAATTGTCAAGTGTTTTCAGTAGGTTTAACTGAATGTAAGTGCATGTAAGCGAAAGAGACTACAAACTTTTGAATGGCATTGATCTAGAGCTTTTCATTGCTATAAATTTAATTTGAATTTTCAGTAAGCTTGCATGATTTCTTAAAAAATGTTTCAAAGGATAAATGATGTTTTATTCATTTTCTTAGTTTGTTTAGACTTTTAAAAAATTGTTGGTATATCCACAGTCATGTACATTCCTCAAAGCTGGGTACATTATGACTGTGTTTAATTACTGTAGATAACAGTATTGTTTTAGTAGCCACTGCAGAATTATTGCATCCTTTAAAAACTTGCATGTTGACTGAGGTGTAAATTTCTGTGAAAAGTTGAGTACTTTGGTCTGTTCCTGTTGCAAACAACCATTTCTTTGTCTTGTTTGGTTGAGCTACTTGGGGGAATAAGTCAAAAAATTAAATTTAGATCTTGTATGATTTGATGTAAAAATTTCCTTCAAAAGTGTCGTCGAAAATCTGCTGCTCTTCTCTTTTGGAGATAATTTCTTTTTCTGCCAGTTCTCTAGAACTTTTTCATATTTAAAGAGTAATTTTGTTTTCCAACATTTTTGCAAGTTAACTACCCATTTGATTCCTAGAGGGACTGCTGAGTTTCTCTGTGTGGTTCACATGTTCCCACTGCATTCAAATGTAGGGAGAGCACAAATGGCAACAGTTGCATTTTTTTTTCTGTTTTGTTTGCTGGCAAGTGAACAACTTTTGAATGAGCCTAGGAAAAAGGCACACACAGTGTTTCTTTATGGGAGAAAAATAGTAAAATAAATTCCCATGTTTTGACTTTGGGCTTGGTAAAATGGTGATACTCCCTTGTTTTCAAAGTGGCAGTATCTTTCAATATTTTAACCAAAAGAAGAAGAAAAAAAAACAAAACAAAAAACCACTATTTTAGGAAGTCGTTCCAGGAAGCTGTTCAGTAAGGTTTTGTTACACACGCCAGTTCTGTGAACAGCTTGCTTTCCCCCCAGCGCAGATACTTCTTTTCCTTTCTGGCTCTCCTTAAGTCTTAGAGGAAATGGTTATAAACTCAAGAATCAAAGTGCCAGCTTGTCTTTCGTGTACTGCACTGTCCCCTGACCTTTCTGCCAAAGCTTTGAATGTCTGTCTGCTTCCATCTGTTGTAAGTGACTATTACAGTTCAAAAGTGCACAGCTCTTTACAGCCTGAGAACAAAACATTCGTAATGGGTTCCGTTTCATAAGAGAAGTAAACAAGTTGGCTGCTTGTAAAACACAGAGGGATTTCTATTTTTATTTGGCATTTCTGTTGCATTAGTAGAGATATCCCTGGTTCTAAGTAAAAATTTTCACTAACTAATAATTTCTTTTTTTTCCCCTCTTCTTGTGCCTTCAAACTTGCATTTTATTGTGCTTTCATTTTTCACTGTGTACAGAATTTATTTCTTCAGCTCACTCACATATACCCACCGTCACTACCCATCCATTCTGTGTCATCCCATCTCACAAACCTCTCACCTGTCCCTGAGATGGACATGCTTTCAGATATTTCAGAGGAAGATCCCTTTGGAGAGCCCCTCCTTACCATCCCAGACATCTCAGAATGCAATTCCATGAAAGAAACACCAGATCATAATAAAAATGAAATAGCTTCACCAAATAATATCTTTGAATCTATGAGACCCCTAGCTTGTTCAGTCTCCCCTGCTGTGGAGGGAAAAATCCATACAGATGACTACAAAAGCACTGAGTTGTGTGTCTCATTCAGCTTTGTCAGATGCTTTTCTTTTAGTTTCCGTTCACTGCTTGACGAGGATGGTTATATTACTTTTCCTAGCCTTCCTGATGTTTGCATCTCTTTCCTCCCACCTGGCCTTCAGCACTATATTCCCATTACCTCTCCTTCCTTCATCCCCTCTTTTCTCCTTATCTTCGTGCTGCTTCTGTCTGCTTTCCAGTCTATTCCTTTTTCACTCACATTTTCCCTTCCTCTTGCTCTGTCCCTCTGCTACCTGGAGCCTAAGGTGACTTCCTTTAGTGCCTCTAATGACAATGACCTGAATGACAAAGCAGAGGAAGAGGAGGTGTGTAATTTTGTTGCTTAAACGTTGACACTTGCACATAGCTTTTATGCCATTTCTCGCAGAGGCTTGCTCAGTTTTGCACACTTCCTAGTATAGGGATATGTCTGTGCACATGCGTGTATATATATAAATACAAACACATGTATATCTGTGTGTTTCTAACTTTTCTTACTCATGAAAAATTGCTATTGAGGGATTTTCAGTCAATAGATAGCTGGTGGCTTTTCTGCCTGAATTCCTACAGCGTACACAATTTCTTTAGATTCCACAGGTACTGAGCTGCAGGTAGAGTTGCTTTGTAGTTCAAAATGTTTACGAGCGCATAATCTGAATACAGAAAGTGCTGTATAATAATACATATATGATTACTCAATACTATTTGCAAGTTGTGCTACTTGCACTATCAGTTCATGTTAAAATGCATGTCTCCTGTGTGCATTGACTGACTGAAATGCACATCTCCAGAGTTGTGTTTAGATCTGAAAACCTGTAACCTGTATTCAGAAAGTGGTGAATGTTTTAAAATCAGCTTTTCTGTTATTCCAGATTTCAGGTGTTTCTGCTCTACAGGGGTGTGTGCAAAGTTGAGTCTGTCCATGGCACACTTTTTTTTAAGTGCTTTCATTAATGTCTAGCAGCAGTTAAGGTAGAGACTGATTTCATTCATTAGCTGGGATTGCAGGCTGTGTCAGGCTTCAACCACTGGAGCCTGAACATTCCTTGAAATATATTGTTAAAATTGCTGTACGGAAGCCTCAGTCACACTAACACGTTGCTGTGATCATCTGGAGTGGTTGACAAAATGCCTCCTTTCCTTATGCCTGCTGTGCATGTTACATCCATACTACTAGAAACAAGTGCTTTATTTTGATCTTCAAAGGAAATATGAAACCAAATATTTCAGAATTAAAAAGGCGGAGGGCCTTTTCAATGTTCCATTTAGCAAAGTTTGTTAAACTGATTAAATCAATACAATGTATATATTAAAACATGCCAAATACAACATGATGTCATTAAAACCATCAATCTAAGTTTAAAATAATGAAAAACATGACTTTAAAGACTTTCTCAATTTTTTTGTGCCCTAATTCAACCTACCACTTGTAACATAAAGTTGCAGAAAATAGAACCCTAGATAAGTGAAAAATGAATAAAAATGTGGTATGTACCACATCATGTGTGCATTCACACAGAATCCACAATGCAGCAGTATGTTCAATAAGTAAACCCCTCTTCAAATTTATGTACTTGCAGAGTGTTGACTTCTAAATGCATTTTTTCCTAAGATTAGCAGTTGATATTTGTACATGTGGAAAGACTGGGAAGTGGTTTGCTTTTTAGAGAATGCTGTTCCTTAAGGCATTCAGAATACTTGTAGGTAAGATATGAAGGTTAGTTATAATTTCCAAGAGAGTGGATTGCAGTTTGAGGAAGAATATATTCACCTAAACAGGGGGCTGGGGTGCAAATAACGCATCTCAGGACAGCAACATTCTTAAAATAATTAAGGCAGTTTGTAAATACAGTACAGTATTTAGGTGTTTGACATGAATCTTAGACTGTCTTACCAAAAGAAGTCATGCATTAGATTCCATTTTCCCATCAACTTGTTGCAGAGCTTAAGGCGCTTACCATAGAAATTATGTATTTTTTTATTTTATTTTATTTACTCATTCTTAAATTTCCATCTGGGAAAACACTGAGAAGTACAGCAAGAAAGGGACGTAGTATGAAACTTCCATTTGTCATGCCACTTACACCAAATATTACTTCAGCCATTCTACGACAATGTAGGTGAAGGAAGACCAAAGTCGCTTAATAATTTCAACATCATCTGGGGCCAAAACAGTAAAGGTCTGTAAATACAGCACGCTTTGCAGCATTTACAAAGAGATGAAGCCTCTGTGTTAGTCTGTAAGCATATGCTAATGGTTCCTTTTCTTGATAATTTGCCATGTGCTCACATAGGTGGAATCTGAAGTGGAGGAAGCACAACAGAAGGTGCATGGCTGGTTTTTTACAATTAAATCTCATTGTAGCTGCCTGCTTTGTTAGCACCCTAAACTTTCTGTGGATGTAGTCTGAATAGTGCCTTTTCACCTTACCATTTTATTTCCTTTATTTAACTGTCTGATTCCAAGGGTCTTTTTTTTTATTTACTTGCTGGTATATTTTATGTTCATTTTGATTTTTGTTTTTGTTTTTTGTGTGTGGCTTAACTTCACAGAGCAATTCCTTGAGAGTAGACGGGGAAAGTATTTATGTCAGACATAGCAATTTAATGTTGGAGGTTTGTATATAATATAAGAAACACTTTCCCTTCTCATGGGCTGCCAGGCTGCATGGAATGGGAGGTCACTTGCAGGCTGTTACAGGCACAGTGCATGAATTGCATGGGGGAAAACCAGCTTGGAAATATTGCATGCTATAATTCTAGTTTCCGAGTTTAAATTCAAAAAAAAAAAACAAAAACCCAAACCACCAAAAAATTCCAAACAAACAAAAAACCCCTCAGCTTGAATTTTGGGTGTACATTTTGTATATCTCTGCTAGATGTTTTCAAGGTGGCAACTGGGAATAATAGCCCTATTTAGATTAAGCAAACTCCTGGGTCCAATTCATCATCCTAAATGGGATTTTTATACATTGCTCCTCAATGTGTGTATCTTCTGTTGAGCAGGGTTTCTAGTTATCACCAGTTTAATCAACCTTTATCAAATACATTATCTGAATAAATGTAGTTAGTAAGGCACAAGCAGTGATAGAAGTATGGAAAAACTGATTCTGACACTCATTGATTTTAGGAGCCTTGGGAAATGTATGTGAGGATCAGATATTTAAAGGGCATGTTTAGATATGTTCTGAAATCTTTGCCTTATTTTGTCACTTTTCAAATGAAAGTAATTCTTGCTTCCTAAATGTTGGTTTTCATTGAAGATGAACAACAACAAAGAGCTTTGAACAGTATGTTAATGTGTAATGCTTTGTCACTGATGTAGAGATTTTTATTTTAAGAATTTCCATATAGTCTGTTAATCTGGATTATTTTATCAAAGACTGTCTGTAGTTATAATCAGTGTCATTTAACTTGTGGTTAATAACATAAACTAGTAACCGAAGAAATTTTAGAAAATTCTACTGCTGTCCATAACTTATTTTATTCATCCAGATGGGGCTATAAATAATTCCCTTTGTCACAAAAACTGTCTTTTTAAAAATCATTGGTTTTGTTCAGTAATAAGGACATGTATGAATCGCAGTAACCCAACTAATACGTTTTTGGCTTTTTGCAGCTTTTGATCATTATTGAAACTTTGCTTGTGTATAACTTACTAAAGCACTGAAAGTGTGCATTGCATAACTGTGCTTTGATCAAGTCCAAGAAACGTGCCTTGTGTCAAGCCAAGACAGGTTTTAAAATTGACATGATTATTCCGAGCTTCAGTTGTGTCATGGAATGCCTTTGGCATAAGGTTTTACTTCACTCAGAAAATACGTACTTTAGGGGGGCATATTTAATGTCTCATTTGTTAGTCCTAGATTAAAAGTGAAGCATTGGTCTGTGACAGTATTAGCCCGCTGAGTTGCCCGAAGGGGAGAGGTTCTTAGTGTTCAAAGTGCACGTGTGAATATTCACAGATTTAGGAAACAAGTGTGCAGCACCACCTGTTACTGGGGCTGAACATGCAAGTGAAAAGTAATTAGAAACTAATGCCTCTGTATTGGGTTTGGATTTTTCATGACTTAGGATGGGGTATCTTTGCATTGTGAGCACTAACTAGAAAATGTTAAAGTAAAATTTCAAAATGTTCTGTTACAAAGTATATACTATCTTTGTACAGAAACCAGATGCTTTACCTAAATTATTGTATCCGATTACATTCTTCTGATAAAACTTCATTAATAATTATGTCTACATTGATATTATTCCATTTTAATTTTCAGTCTTTTAATTCTGTACTAAAAATGGACCTGAGGCTTAAACTTGAATTTCACCACAGAATACTGAAACAATATTCTCATGTTAGAGTGTGCATAACCAACATAGGCTTTCCTCAAGACTTGGCATGCTGGAAGGGGGGCAGATTATGAAAGCAGAGTGAAATCTGCTCTTCCCACTGAAGCCCAGCATTGTATTCAAAGGATAATGAATTTCCAAGAGAGCTAAGCAGGCAGATTTTTGCCTACCTACCAGAACAGTTATGTTTCTGCATAGCTCCTGATTGTTAGGTCTGCTCCTGTATCTGGCATAAAGCAAAAGACTAGCTTGTAGTTAATTTGATCCAAGGTGCTGTAGCTTAGCCTCAAGGTGTCATCATAAATCTGATTTGATATTCACGCTGTGGTGACCCTTTGGCACTTGCCTATGTAGGTGCAATTCAGAGACAACATCTCTTTGGTATTGATGTGCACGAAAACTGTCCCTACTTGAGTGCTGTGTTTGCTGTCAGGTTCTTAAATGTGGAATTGGCAGATAATCAGGCTTCAAGTCTTTAAACCTGATTCTTCTAATAAGTTTAAGCCTACATGACAGGCACAATGAGTAGTCCCTCTGAAGTTAAGCAGGCGTTAGTTGCTTGCGTATTTGGCCTTGTAGTATCATCTTCGTAGACATATTTTTCTTGGAGCTTTTAATATCAAGAAAGATCATTTTTATAATGCTTCTTGGGTTAGACAATGCTTCTTTCTTGCAGCTGTCTTCAGTAATGTTAGTTGTCCCAGAACACTTGCTTCTGTGCTTACAAATTTTAGATGAAAGCAGGTAACTACTGGAAATTATTATTGTTTCAAAGGGCTAGTACTTTCATGTTTTGGATTAAAAGGTCCCTCTATTTAAATAACCATGCACAGCATTATTTTTCCTCTGCCTTAAAAAAATGGAAGAAACAGTGTATGAGTGGCCCTTCCTTACAAAAACAAAACCCAAATCAGCGTAGTTCTCTTATAGCCTTAAACTTTTTTATTTTAAGGCACTCCAAAGAAGAATAGCTCTTCAGACACAAGGCACTTTCTTTGGTTTGGTTTATTTTTTTCTTTTTTCTTTTTTTCCAGTTAAGTTTGCTTTTGTTGTCGTGTTTTGTCCTACTTTGTTTTACGTTACGGGTTGCTAGGACCTGGATAAGACCCAGGACGACTTACTGAAACACCAGGCTAGCATTAGTGAGCTCAAGCGCAATTTCATGGAATCCACACCTGAACCACGCCCAAATGAGTGGGAAAAGCGGCGTATCACACCTCTGTCCCTACAGACACAAGGGGTATGTCACTGCAGACGCTTGTCCGCATGCGTTTCCGTACAACCCTGTATGTGATATAGTAAATGCAGTTTGTTCTTAGATTAACGCTTTCTTTGGCTACTGTAGTATTTTTTTGTACTAAGTGTACATTAACTTTTTACCACTTACCATTGGACTTGACTTTAGATAATGTGCAGAATTTTACTCTTTTACAAGAACAACTGAATTCGAATCACTAGAAGAAATGGAGGTGATGTCAGTATTTTCCTGTGTGTTAATGACATCTTAAATTTCACTGTGATTTACACAGACTGATGGAGATAACTTTTCAATGACAGTAGAAATTTTCCCTCCTTTTCCCTCTCTTTAGCTCTTTATAGACAGCTTGTGCATAAACACACACATAGCCTGTGTGTTGTTTCAGAAGGTCCTTACGTGGTCAGTTAATTTACAGTGTTGACTTCTTCAGGATGTATTTAATGTAGTTGTTAATATTTACTCACCTTAATCTCCCAAAGTCTGTAAAATGAATTTATCTGCTTTTTCTCTATACCTCCTTCCTGACAGAACCTTAAAACAGCAGTTTGGAAAACGATTTTCTACAAATATAACCCTGAATGCTTGTGCCAAGAAAACTAGTCAAATAAATTTCTCTTGCTGTTGTGAAACTTTTAGTTTTATGAGTATTTGCTGCTTCTTTCGTAGAGTAGAAAAGCAAATCAGTCTTTGAAAGCAATCAATTTATCTTCTGTTGTTATCCTTCTCTTTCACCATTGTTCTTACCCTTCACTCCTAAAAGTATTGTTATCCTTTCCCATTAAGTATTCTCTTCAGTCCCCAGAGCTGAACTTTAAATTAAGCTTGCTTGATACTACCAAATAATTTTGTTAATAAGACATTATTTCAATAAGATACTTAAGCAATCTGAACTGTGAGTATGTGGATACAGATAATACAGTCACTGACTGTATGGATCACTTCTTTAATGTTACTGCCAAGAAATTATTCCTCAAATTTCTGAGTGGTACCTGAATATTTCTGTGCATAATGGTGTACGCATAGGTACAAATGTTGGTCAAATTTTCAAATGTCCATGACACATTGGTTCATTTAGTAGCTGTAAATATCTTTTTGCTTAAGATAGACATTTATGTAAAAGCGTAACTTAATTTTTATTATGTGGTTGTGTGTATTTGTCTGTGTTGATTTCTTTGTGTTGAAGTTGAGACCCCTCCAAGTTTTTATCTCTATTTTTTTTTCCTCATCTAATATGTTCTGTCACTTTCAGATGGTTTGGTTTTATGTTTACATATAGTGTGTGTCTCTCTCATTGCTTGTTGATTTACACTGGTTTTATAAAATGACAACCAAATAGAAAAAAGGAGACCACATTTTCCAAGTGAAAACACTCCCTGGGAAGGAGAAGCAATGGACTGCGATGCCATGGATTGCTGGAGCAAAACCAGAGGAAACCGATAAGGTGGCTGCCCTGAAACCTACTGCCTTTTTGCTGTATCTGCTGTGGGCTAGCTTGGGCACTTCTTTCTTTTTCTTTTTTTTCCCTGATGGAGATAATTTTTTTTTAAGCCAGTACTGAAAGGAGAAGGTTGAGTTGTAAACCGAGATCTGTTTGTGTGTGTACGTATACATATATATGAATGCCATTCTGCTTAAACACTAAACTAGCTGTGAAGTTCTGAATGGCTACTATTTAAAAAGAAAACCAGTTTTTCATTGGGAAATTATTGTATTTTATGTGGCTAGGATGACAGCAAAACATCTATTTCTATTCCAGATGGAAATAATTGTTTGCAGTTATTTGACACTTCACACAAGAACTTCTTGTTTCCCATGTTCACTATGTAAGCATTCAAATCAACAATGCTGTAGAAGCAGCTTTGTTTCAACAGCAGCCTGGTTCTGAGTTCCTCCATGCTTCCATACCTCTTTTTTTCATCCAGGAAGAGAGGGAAGTTTCCTCTCCCACAAGCTGGTTTAACATCTGTGCAGTGAAAAGCTCTATATAACCAGTAGGACTGCTAGCAGCGTGATAGGGATGATGGTTAGCAATTGTGATGTTGCTTTTATGCATCACTTCTGGACTATTCTCCACCACCTAGAAATTGGGACAAAAGTAGGTTATGTAAAGCTGTCAGTCCTATTTCAGTTACGTATATAAATATGAGGTTTGGGAAACAGAGTATTTCCATCCTGAATTATTTGTTGATGGATATGGAGAAGTTTGTGCTCAAGTGTTTTGTTTCCCCCAATTTATAAACTTGCTGGTATTAGTAGACTAATACATTGTTCAGTCCTGTTCCCGGACTGTATGTTTTCTTGCCTTTTAGGATAGCCATACAATAGATGAAAATAAAACAGGGATACCACTGCTGATATTCCTTCTTTTCTTCCTTCTTTTGCTCCAGTGAAAAATACTTGCAAATAAGTAATTTTCTGTGTATGAGAAATGTTATTTTGGGTACATCTTATTTGTGCCACTATACTTCTGTATCATCATACTCCCACAAATGCACAGCATCTGTGACTTAATTAAAACAGAAATTGTGATATATTGATATGTATGTCACAAATACATGAAATATTGTTATGTTAGGGATACCCAGAATCTTTTTTTCCTAATCCATCCCCCATGCTGCTTGTAAACAGTTTTTCATGGTAGTGTATATGACTATGTACCAGAAGGAATTTGCCAGGAATTTAAACATCTTCATAGGCTGATACATTTTTGTAAATATTGGATTAGGAGTGCCAATTCTATCTATATATTTAGTCTTTTTTACCAAATGCCTCATTGGGGAACAGGGGCTACATTATTAAGCAAATTGTGTGATTGGGGTTTTCCTTTTAAAAGATGAGAAGACCTAAAAATTTGAAGGTGGTAAAATGCAAAAAGATGGGTGGTATGTGCCTGTCTTTTTCTTTCCCCACATATGTATATAATTGGTGATGCATACAGTCTGACCACATACCATGTAAATATTGTGTGTCCTTCCCCCCCCCCCCCCCC